>SBJP01000089.1:0-29727 GCA_014805705.1 Cucumispora dikerogammari | reverse complement strand
TTTTTTTTTTTTTTTTTTTTTTTTTTTTTTTCGCCCTTCCCCTCTTTTTTTTTTAAAAAAAAATTTTTTTTTTTTATAAATTTCCCCCCCCCCCCCCCCCCCCCCCCACACACACACTCCCCCTGAGTTAAAAATATTCGAACTTTTACTTTAATAACTTTTGAAGATTTACACAAACCTAGTTCATACGTATATAAAAATGTGTGAAACGCTATCAATGAAGGATTTATATGTCTTTATTTTGAATGTTGATCAAAATACATAACATTAAAATCTTTTGAAGAGAATGACAAAAGTGTGTTCGCAATTGAAGCACATATCAAGAACCTGTTGTTCTAAGTAAAAAAATCAAATAAACGACACCTTTCTTTAACAGTTTATTTTTTTTTATTGAAATATTTATGATTATAAAAAACATTTTGTGTGTATACATTTATTTATATAACTCAGTCTACTTTTATGAAGTTCTTTAAGAAAAATATTTCATAAAAAATATAATTTGTTTTGTGGAAAAATTATATAAAAGGCTTCTTTGATAAAATAAAAAAAACTCTTTTATTAAAAGCACTTTTTATTCTAAGTTTTAATAAAAAAACATCTAGTTTTATTAGAAACAAGTTTTGATTTATTTTAACTTGAAGCCCCATTGAATTGAATTTAGAAATTAAAAAAAAATTTTGTTCAGAATAGTAAAGCTATTTAATTTTTTTTTGATGATGTTCTTGTTTTGATGTCTCAAATATATGATCTAATGCCAGTTGTATAAAGAAATAGAAAAGATAGTATTAGTGTTTTAAATATATAATAGTAAAAAAAGAGCCAAAAAACATATCTTGTAAGTCTTCTAAAAAAAACTTAATTATCTCTATAACATAAATAATTTATTTGAGAAAATTTTTGAAATTGAAAATAAATATAAATCTTTACAACATTAAAATTACTAAGACACAAGAAAGAAGTATATAAAAAAAAGTATTTGAAATATTATAATAAACCTTGGTGAGACACGTAAATATAAATTATAGATTGATTTTTTTATGTATCTTGATAAAAAAAGATATTTGTTTTTGTATGTTGTATGATTTTGGTAAATCAAATTATATCTGTTTATAATGGCGATAAACTTGTGCAGACGAAAAATAAGTAAAAAAGATAAAGGAGAAAGTAAAGGAAAGGGAAAAAATATAATCTAAAGTTTTTTATTCGGGGAGGAAAATGTCTTGTTTGTATGTTTTTTATACTTTGTGTGTATTTAATCGAAATTAAAAAAACGTGAATTTTTATACTGATTTGTTTAACAACGAGTTGAAAAAACTTGTTCGCTTTTGGTATGAAATTTACTTTTGTAAATTAGTACAAAAAAATTTTTAAAAAAAATTTCAACAAATAAGTTAGTTAAAATATAATAAACAACAAAGTTTACTAATTTTGTTTATACACTTTTTTTTATGTTTTTTTATACATACGTGTTTTTTTTACTTTCTATTTGAAGCAGAAGCAGTAAAAAAAACAAGCATAAAAATAACGTTTTTATAAAAAATCGGTTTTTTTACGAAATTTTTTTTAGTCATTTTTTTTGAAGTATTATCAACGATGTCTAACAAGTAACTAATGTAAAAAGTACATGTTACTTGACTACATGACGTATAAAGTGCTAATCTTAGGGTAAAAACGTGGCCAAAAAAAGTAGATTTTTATCAAAATTTGTAGTTTTTCAACTTTTAATATATAACTAAAAAAACGACAAAAAAATTTTGAAACAATTCGTTTATTTAACTATATTTACAAACTAGTCACGAATGTTTTTAATTTGTGTTATATTTTGTTTCTAGCTTATGTTATGCCGCTTATATCTAAGACTCAACTTGTACCGATTGAGCTTGAAAATGCGTTAAGTTTATGTTGTTTTTACTGTTTTACTTTAGCGCAAATTAAAAAAACATCTTTTCTAGAAATATGTTATCCTTTCCTCGCTTGCTTTACGTAGATACCTGTTATATGTTTCGAAAATAGAGTTTGAGAAAATTCTTAACTTTCTATATAAGTCTTTGTAAGCTCCAATTAGATTTATTTCAATAAAATTATTTCCCCCTCTAGATAGTAGCTCTTTCCCATTAGTTAAAAAGTGGTTATTAAAATAAGAAATTTTTAATATACCTATTTTTAAATTAGATACTGAAAAATTAAGTTCATCCATTTCTTTTAGATGTCTTTTTAGATTGCCCAGTTTTTTTAAAATCTCATTTACGTTATCTGAAGAAGTTTCTTTATTTATATCGTGATGGTTTTTAATAGCATCTAAACTTTCCAGAATTGCTGAAAATCTCGTTTCATTCTTTTCGAAACATAAATTTACATTTAAGTTTTTTTCGTTTTCTTTATCATTATATTTGTTGAAAATTGTATTTATATCTTTAGTTGTAAATGGACTTGTGATTTTTTTTGTCTTATATTTCCAATTTCTTATCTTATTAGTATAGTATGTAGAAAAAAATAATGAATCGAAAGTAAATTTTAGTATAGGTAAAATACTTATCATTTTTACGTCAAGATCAAAAGGAATTCGAGCTTGTATATCAATATTTTTATAAAAAGAAAGAATATTAGATGTTCCTGTTATTTCCTTAACATCCCATTTTTCAGAAAAAAGAAGAAAGCAAGAAGAAAAAAACACTGGAACATCAATAATACACAGTTTTTTAAAAAAACATTGGTTTAATGATCGATTTTTTTCGTAAAACGTTGTTGTTTTTATTTTAAAATAGCCTTGTTCGGGCGAGTCCAGTAGCTTATTGTTTAGTGAGCCGAAAGCCCCATGATCCTGAATGCCAAAATCAACATAAAATATTTTTAAGTCAGGTTCTTGAAAAACAAAAGGATCGTCTGTTATTGACACGGGGTAAAAGCTACATTCTTCGTTGTAATTTATATCTCTCGATACCGTTTTAATAATAGTATCTGATTGTTGCAACATGTCAGGTAAACTAACAACATCTGAATATGTTTCACTATTGTCATGAGTCTTAGAACTATAGGGATCGATGCACAAATTATTCTCTATATTATTTGTACAACATTTTGAAAATATTGCTTTTTTTATTGTAGAAGGTTCAAGAGTTTCTTCTGCAATGCGATGAAGATCGCAGTTTCGGCTTGACTTGTTGCATGTTATCTGGCTTTCTAATTTTTCTTCATAGGGTATACAGGGTGTGTTCTTCGTCCTATTTTTCGTATAATTTTCAATAAAAACTTTTTTAAAAAAAAAGTTTTCTTTAACTTTGGGATTTGTTTTTTTTATTTTTCTGATTTCGCTATGTTGTGTTTTTTCTTTGTGCATTATACTATTTATTCTATTACCGCAGGCATTGCCTTCACATTTATTATGTTTAATTGGATATTCTGTACCCCAGGATTTACACGGAATAGTATCTGTTCGTAGATAATTAGAATTAATTTTTGGGACTAAAAAACACACACTCTCTTTTAAATCTGTTTCCAGAGGGTTCTGTTTTAAATGGTTATTTAAATCAATATAAGTATAGTCTTGGCATTTTCCAGTTGTTATTTTAGAAAAATCATCTTTTCTAGGAGCGGTGATATGTTCTACAGTGGTCTGTCGAGTGAATATTGCGTTAGGTGTATCGATGGGCGAGTTAGTATATTTAACAAAAAGTTCTTTTGACTCGGGATTTTCGTTTTTTTTATACAAATCGTCATTAGAGGTCTTTGTATGTTTGTCTTCTTCGCAGCAATCTACAAGAAAACTGTGTTTTTGTAATATTATCTTATTAATAGGAAGTATTAAAATCATAGACAAAACAAGTCTCGTATTTGCGAACATGATCGTTTTTTTTTATAAAAACGAATTGTGCTTTTAAATTTTTTATATTTGCTTGAAATTACAAAAATAAATAAAAAACTTTAACGCTCAATATTCAATCCAACAAATTCTTTTTATGATTTCCTCTCATTAAAGATGAAACCATAATTCTCATTTATATTAGGAACGAGTTTGTCTTATAAAAAAGCTCTGAAAATAAATGAAAAAAAATTGAATATCTTATAAATTAAATTATTACATTCTTAAACTTAAATGAACGATACTTGCTTAGCACCACCTATCATAATTTTAATTAAACATTTTTCAATATATTTTTAATTAAGTAAAATACATTATATTTTAGTTAAACAACTTTTATTACAATTTAATAAAACAGTGATACTTAAGTAAAAACTAAGACGTTATATAATAAGTTTTTGTTTTATTTAAAAAACAACCGCAACAAGCGTATTAGTGTCGTTTATATACACTCAAAATCGAACTAAAACGAACGCGTCGCTGAAATTGATGAAAAAACATTCAATTGAAAGAAGGCTAAAAGTGCTTAAACGCGTGTTTTTTCGCTTAACGATGCTTCGGTAATAAATAAAAGAACTAGTCAGTTATCGATTGCTTTTTAAAATTGTACTTTGTTATTTTGGCTTGTTTTTAGTTACCTTGTTTTTACTTAATTGTTTTGTAACAAAACTTTTTTTAATAAAAAATATAATGGGTGTGTGTGGAGGAGGGGGAATACTGGGCAAATATCAAATAAATTTGCACCAGATCAGATTAACTTATAAATGTTCAGTACTTATACATTTTCGGCGAACTGATATTTTGTCTATGACTACTAGTTAGTGCCTAACTCGGCTAGGGAAATAAAAGCGCAAATGTAGTCAAAATATAGTAGAAGATTGATTATTAGAGCTGCCAAAAAATAGAAAAAATATAGAAAAAAAATAAAAATATAGAAAAAAAACAAAAATATAGCAAAAAAGAAAATTTAATACTCTTCAAAAAAATAAGAATCTTCAGAAGCTTCTTCTAGAGAATCAACTCCTTCTCTTGTGTTATAATATGACACGAAGTAAGCTTAAATGTTCTCCATTTTGATGTGTCTTCCCCCCCTTAGCATTTTTCTAAGCATTGAGAAACTTTTTTTAAACAGATATTGATGTCGGTGAACAATTTGAGAGATATAAATAATTTTCTGGCGATATATTGGAGTTAAGCATCTTTTCTATAACGAAAAAATCTGTTTTTTTCTAATCTAGTTTTGATATAAGACTTAATAAAACGAGGGTCGTCTTCAAGGTCTATATTTAATATATCCTGAACACTGGTATTTATAGTCAACAAACCCTTCTCTATGCTATCCATAAAAAAGATCAAAAGTTCGTAATTTTTTTAACTTCAAATAACTCGGTGACTAAAAGTGTATCGAGACACGCCATTTTGGCCTTTTCTGCTAGAATTCCCCCGGATTTGACTTTTAAAATAAGCTTTTTTATTTGCGGAAGATTCCTTGCATAATATAAATCTCCAGACAACCGACTGCTCCATCGAGTGACTATGTCAGATGGGATTGGCCCTGTTTGTTAAAAATATTTCTATTCGTGTGGTTCTTAACGGTAATTGCTTTCATCGAGCTAATTAATAAATTCACACGTTTATAGTTCGTTTTTATTTTCAAAGCACAATTGTGGGCTAAATGGGCGATACAGCTAATGTGGTTCATATTGACATATACATTATTGAGCCGAGAAATTGCTTTTAGCATATAAGAGGCACTGTCTGAAATAATCAGCAGTACATCTTCTGTTGATATTTTCTTCTCTTTAAGATTATATATTATGTTTTTAATAACTTTAGCGCTATTTACGCTTCCTTTAATTGAAACAGTCTTTAACAAAAAAATCGCTTTTGGGTTCGATATTAGCCCTGCCATTATATTAAAAAACTTTGTCTCATTGATCTCAGATTCATCAACAACCAAGAAAATTTTCTGTTTTTCGAGCAAACGACTTACTTTATCTACGATATATGAACAATAATTATTAATCAAATATTGTCTTAAAGATTCCCCTGATGGTGGTTAAAATCTCATATAAGAAAAAAGCTCTTTCATATCGCTGTTTACCAATTTAGAAAAAAGTATATCACGTGAAGCGAGCGCCTTTGTTATCTTGAGCATAAATTCGCTTTTCTTTGGTTTAAGGAAACTCTGTTCTCTGGCTCTGTTTTTTTTCAAAATCTCGACTCCCAACTGATGTTTTTGAGAACTCCGGTGAGTGTCAATGATGTGTTTTTTTGTTGAATTGATTTCTTTGTAGCAGATATTACAAAACAACTTTTTCAGTGTTGACAGTGTGAACTCAGAAGTATATAATGAAATGATCTTCTGAACTCTTCTTTCGGACATGAAATAAAATATAAAAAACATATACATTTTTTCTAAAAAAATATAGCATTGTAGCAATTTTATAGCAAAAATAGCATTTTTCAAAAAAAAGAGAATTTGGCAGGTCTATTGATTATACACTTTTCTTTTTATTATTTAATTAAGCAAAATATATTTAAATAAAAAACAAAACAACAAACACAAAAACTTTTTATTGTTGTTTATAATACATTCGTTTCTATTATCCTCGTTGTTCTCAAAAAAACAAATAAAAACTCACAAATAATGAGATTAATGAAAACAAAATGTTTTAAAAATTTAGTTAAATGTTTTTCACTTATTTTTGTGTGTTTGGAGTAACGTTGACAAAAATAAGTAAAATTTATTTTTTTTCAATATAAACAATAAGAGATTTCTGATGTTTTTCACCAAATGAATTTTAATTAAATTTAATGCTTGTCTCTTCAAATGTATCCCAGCCCAGTTATAAGCTTTTGTTTTATCGTTCTTGTTTAAGTATATTAGTCTACTGGATAGGTTGAGCTGTGCGTAATTGAGATATTAGATTTTTAAATTTAAAAGAATTTGCGTCTAATTGTTTTATAAACATTTATACACTTTTTCCTCGTATAATTTGTCTAATCAAAAACATTAAAGTACAAACAGAAATATTATATAGTATTTTTTTAATTTACTGTTTTTAAATAACGTAAACACACGTATTATAATTTTTTTTAAATAAGAAGACGAACAAAACAAACGAACGGCTGTTCTCCGTGAAAAGAAAAACAATTAAAAAACGAGAAAAAGTGTTCACACAAATTTGTTTTTCTTAACAGATTATCGACGATAAATAAAAGAGAATCTTGTGCACGTCTTTCTAATAAAAAAAGGTTTTTGGTTGTTTTTACTTAAAATCTTTCTCATACAAAAATTATAATATAAACTGATTTAATTAAGCTTATATCAAAAAAAGTGATAAGTTCTAACTTTCGATGATAATAGAAAAACCCTATGTCTTATTTGTGCTATTATTTTTCTAATGTTTTTTTTGATTAACTTTTTTAGATTAGATGAGCAAAAACCCTTGTATCAAATAAAATATTTTTTTATAAGTGTATCAATATCAGCAACAACCGTTTAGCATTTTTACTTTTTTTTTATTTTTTATTCAAACAATATTTAAGATTAGAGATTAAAAAAATATTGTCGTTCAATTTTTAAGCGCTTTATATCAAAGAAATTTAAAGAAATAAACAGCTATACGGATACGGCATTCAAAAACAAATGGCAAATAAAATTCTCGCTTTGAAATTTGTTTTTAAGATGCTTTGTTTTTAATTTTTGGTATTTACTATATCCATGTTCGTGTTTTATATTTTTTTTCAATTTTTTAACGAATCTTTTTAGATGTATTAATTTTTTTCTGCTTTTTAATGTATTTTATTAGATGATAATTAGATGGCAAACTAATAATACAATAAAAATTAAAATATGTTGAATAAAAACACAACAATCATATAATTCTTGAGTAACTAGAAAATCTGACTTAATACGTTTTTCACCGCCGCGGCGAGAAACTCAACCTTTTCACTTTCTAATAAAAAAAATTAGACTCTAAAAATTTTTTTATAAACTCAAAAGACAAGGCACTCGCAACTAACAGAGGAAAAGGCAAGTTTGGAATGAATAGACATTTTTACAATTACAAAAAAAATAAAATAAATTTTATTAATTTTGCAATAAGAAAAAGACGAAAAGCGATTCGTTTCTCTTGGCTGATAATCTTTATAATTATTTATGATTGATTAATCACAATTACAGATCAGACTAAAAAAACCATCAGTATTTCGTTTACTAACAACCTTAAACAAAAATCTTTTACAGCGATGGGTGAGCAAAAGACCTAATAATCAATACCCGCGAAAAGAATTTAAAAAACATTTCTTTCAATTATGCAAAATCGCAAAGACTAGTGGTGGAGTTTACAAAAAAACCAAGTTTTGTTTTGCCCCTAATTATAATATACCACAAGAAATACGTGTTACAAAAAAAAAGAACTTTTTTAATATTACGATTCAGAAATAAGCAACGCTCAAAGAAATATTCTTTTTACAACACAGCAAAACATAAAACACCTGTTAATGTGTAATCTTAGCTATGTGACGAAAAACTTAACCCCCTCCCCCCACACTTCCCAAAAAAACTACGAGCTTATCTTCACAATACTTTGTTCTATAAGAAACAAATATTTTCAGCTTTTGAATTACGTAAGAGCAAAAAAAAGCATTTCAATAATACGGCTTTGGTTACTTAACTATCGAAGGCAAGATAAAAACCTGAAAATATAATACTTGATTTTGAACATGCGGTGTACAATTCAATAAAACACTACTTAATTCAAACAAGGCTATAGATGTGTTTGTTTTATCTAAACTAAATAAATTAAAGAAGCAATTAGAATTTTGCAAAGTCCAGCGTTTCAAAAACGTTCAATCGTTTCGTTTGCACAAAAAAATGCTACTTGGACTATAACCCGTCGAAGTAAAAAATTTTCTGAAAGTAAAAACGTTTTAAAAGGGTTTTTTAAGCCACAAAATGCTAAAAACGAAAATATTTTAATAGTATGATTAGATTTTAATTATATGAAGAATAACACCGACACAAACGAAGACGTGCAATTTTGAAATGTTTGTGATCGCTTGATAAACAATATTTCAATAGCTGTCAATAGCATTGTTAGTTACCAACGACATCTTAATAATTTAAAACATACAAAACAAGAAACAATTAACGCAGTTGTAACTATTCTCATAGAGAGCAAACATTTGTAGAAAACCATCAGGTTGTGTCATTATACACGTTTTTTAGTATCAAGAAAACACTTCAGGTCTACAATTATAGTATAAACTTATAACAAACGAAAATAACTGTCTATTTTAGATTCTATGAAGAATATCGCGATAATTTACGAACTTTTTTAATTTTTTTATTCCTTTATCTGTGTAATGAAAAACGTAACAACCAAAAATAGATTTAAAATACATACATTCATTAGATGAAACACTTTAGAGCTAAAAACTAAACACTTTTTTATGCACTTATACACTTTCCCATTTTTTATAATCTTAAATAAGAAAATTTTTATTAAAAAACAAATAAACAAAAAAAATTTAAGTAAAAATTAACCAAAAATCATTTTACTTACTAATTAATTATTGCCTACTCGCTTCTTTTATTCAATAACTGTTGTTTCATTGCATGCAAAAGCGCTGTCTAGACATTTTAAATGTTTTTTACTTTTTTTTGTCTTTTCATTAAAAACATTAGATAATTTGTTTTAATTAATTTTATAGTAAGGTTAAAAAACGTGTGGTTGTTTGCGCCATTTTAAATTAAAAAAATTGTATAAATAATATACAATATCTTTGTTTTTATTTAGATGTTTTGAAATTGTTAATTTATAATAAAAATTATAAAAGAGTAGAGAAAAGTTTAAAAGTACCAAAAGCTTTAGTATATAAATATTTTTTATGTTTATTTTTTTAGAAGAGCATTTTCAGTTATAGTGCTTAAGCATATAATATTTAATATTTTCACAAAAAAATTTTAGGTCTATATGATTACTTTACGCAACAGGCTAAACAATCTTCATGGTGTATAAAACTGCAAATGCATTAAAAGCAGCTTTCTATATATATAGTGAAATATTAATATTTCGGCTCCTTTAAAACAATAGAGCCTTTCTTTTTACGAGCTGCTGTTAAAGAAGGTTTTTATCTCAGTTGAGTCTGAATAAAATTAAATAAAACAACAATATATACGATTCTTTCAGCGTATAAAAATAACAATTTAGTGTTAATATTAAATCAAAAACGAATACATATTTTTTTTCGATTTTTTATCAAGAAGTTATTTATCTCTTTACACTCACCGTTTTTTCCAGATTGAAAATTTTTTTTCATTATCATGTGAACTAATAAAAAAAGCCCAGTTAACATGTAAAAATTGAATCTAAAGCTCTCATTCAACCAGCCAGTTCACCTATCTTGTAATAAACGTTAAGAGATGACATCTGCAAGCATTGGTTTTTTATTTTATCAAAAAATTATTATTGACTGCTGCTTGTATCAAATATATAAATCTTTTACATTTGGCAGATGTGACTGATTATCTCAGCTTAGTTTAATTAAAACAATATAATCACGATTTAATGCAAGGTTTTCGTTTATTTTTCTTATTCTCACTGCGCTTTTTAGCTTAGTAAACTGTAGACTAACTAAAGATAAAAAGCTTTTTTTGAATATCGAACTAAATTAAATTGATATAGCTTCACAATCAGCTTAAATATAAGTTCAGGATTGAAAAAGTTTTTACTTTTTTTAAATGAATAAGAAAATTAGTTTCAGAATTTCAATATTATTTATTAACACGCTTTTTATCTATATTTCATCGACCATAATGCAATCATAAACTCGACATTTTACGACATTTATTTTTTAGAAAAAAAAAATAGAAATTATATAAAACTTTGCTCTATTAAACCAAAAAACTTAATCAATCAACTTACTTAAAGTTTTTTGAGTTTTAAATATTATAATATAAAATTATGTATTTTGCGACTATAGTCAACTATATTTTTAGTTTTCATGTAAAATTTTAAATTAAGAAAAACATATCTCAATTAGATCAGCTATTGAGATGAAACGCAAAAAAAAGTCTTTTTAAATAAAAATTAAAAACAAAATCTCGAAACTTTTAGAATGCAATAAATCAAATTTTATATAAAATTTTTTTAAAACATTAAATTAAACAACGTTTATTAATATTTAAAATTTTTCGTAGCATAAAAAAACAATTCTCCAATATTACTCTTATGTAAACGCCGCCAAATTGTGGCAAATAACCTAGTATTCATACTTTTTCTATTGTATTACGATGATTTATTTCTCTTTTTAGTAAATTTTTTTAACTTTCTGTTGTATTTATGTAAACCGAAGTTTACGAATTCTTAAAATACAAAGTGTGATAAACAGTCTAGTGGCTCAGCATTTCGATATTTGTTACGTTTCTAATACATTTATATCCTCTCCAACAGTCAATGTATACAGCGCTGCACGAAAGACATACTTGTTTATTGTTCTTTCTATAATCTCATTGTTTCTAACGGGAACAAAAAGCATTGTTTCTATTAGTTTTTTCTATTCACAAAAAAACTCAGCATCATTCGTCAACAACATTGCCCCTGTGATGTTTTCTTTTTCCTAACTTTGTTACATCTATTTTCACCACAACACCCAGCCTCCCTATACATGCGTCCATTTCTTTCATATTTAATGTTAGAAGTTAATCCAAATATCTTTTCCGGCAGACATTGTTTCGGTTGTTAACACACCCTCTTGGCTTTATTTGTCTAAGATGTCTCTTCTCAACAGAAGATAGGGTAGTATATGTTTTTGGCAGTTTTTTATCTTTTTTTTCAAATAACGTAGTTTATAACAGCTGCATTGTATAATTACATGAGTTTTTTATTGTGTGAAAAAACTTTTAATATCCACATCAGACTTATTTCTATATTTATAACATATATTTTTTTCGGGGATATTTTCCTAATCGAACAAATACATCAAATGACTATCTGGGTATTTGTTTCACTTAAAAAAACATGTAAATACATTTTAGTAATCAAATTTACTTTTTTTAAAAAAATTTATATTAAAAAGTATCTTTTAAAACTTATCCTTAGCATAACAGAACCAAAATTCAGAAACTCTTAATACCGAATTTAACACGACACAGATTATCGTTTTTTGTTTACTTTATTTTATTTAAAAGAAAGATTTTTAAAACGAAAAACCGCGCGTCTTTTTTTATCTTTCTCCCGCACACTTCTTTAAAAAATTTTAAGAAAAACTAAAAACAAGAGTTTTCAGCTTTAAAAAACTACGAAATCAAATACTAATTTTAAAAAGTGTGAAGATTTTTTACGAAATGTTTTTTTTGTTTTTCTGATATTATCAATAACTTCAACAGAAATAAAAAACTTGTACGCTTAAGAATATGACACCCAAACTATTCAGATCGAAAAAACCGTTATAAAAAAACAAATGAAGAATGTTTGTGAAAAATTTTGTGCGTTAAAATTCGAATAAAAAACATAAGAAAAAGACAGATAAAAAATTTATACCGATTCTAAGTTTATTAGCCACGTTCGAAAGATTTTGTAATAATATTAATATTTCCATGTAAAACTTTAGCCGCTTTGTTGACTTATTTCGTTTATATTTAACGTACCAAGCCCTTCTTTCGATTGAATTTAAAAAAGCAGAAGTTTATATTTTTTCAGCTATTATTTTAGCACATATTAAAAAGAAAACTCGTCACTTGTAAAAGGAAGTTCGTCCTCGCTTGGTTTACGTAGATATCTGTTATATGTTTCGGTTATAGAATTGACGAAAATCCTTAATTTTCTATATACTTCTCTGTATGCTCTAATTAAATTTATTTCGATAAAATTTTCACCCTTTCTAGATATTAACTCTTCCCCATTAGATAAGAAATATTTACTAAAAGTTGAAATTTTTATTATTCCTTTTTTTAAAACAGATACCGAGAAATCTAGTTCTTCCATTTCGTTTAAATGATTTTTTAATGCGGCAAGTTTTTTTAGAATTTCGATCACATTATCTAACGGGGGTTCTTTATTTATAATATCAAAAATTTTATTAGTATCAAGTTTTTCTAAAATTGCTGAGATGTTCGAGCGCTTATTTTCAAAACAAGAACTCAAAATTAAATAAATTTCAGCACTTTTAACATTAAGAGCATCGGGTTCGTTGGCTTCGTTCTCCGGAATAGTAGGGGCAGGGCTTTTTTCAACCTTATACTCCCAGTATTTTATTTTGTTTATATAATAGGTAGAGAAAAACAAAGGGTCGAGAGTAAATACCAATATAGGTAAAACTTCTATCATCTTTATATTAAAATCCACCGGAAATATAACTCTCATCTGAATATGTTTATAGAAAGAAAGAATAGTTAAAGTGCTTGCTACTGTCTTAATTTCACAACATTTAGATAAATTAGATACTATAGGTATTAAAAACACCGGAATATTATAAATACAGAATTCCTTATAAAGATGTTGGTTTCTTAAAGTATCTTTTTTATCAAACATCACTGCTCTTAATTTAAAAAAACCTCGTTCATTTGATCCTAGTAATTTATCCTCCAGTGAGTGAGATTTCCCATGATCCTGAAGCCCATAATCAACATAAAAAGTTTTTCTACCGAACACATCAAAAATAAAAGGGTCGCTTGTTATTGAAAGGGGGTTAAATTTTTGTTTTATTTCTGTGTCGAGACCTATAGATGCCGCTTCCATAACAGCATCTGATTGTTGATTCTTAATCGATGATTTTCCGACACTCGAAAGAGTTTTACTATAATTGGTTAAACTATAATAATGTTTGTTAATTTTTATATCATTGTCTATATGGCTTGTACAGAATGTTGTATTTTTTGTTTTTTCAATTGCTAACTTCTCACATGGCTCTTTTTTGGTCCGATGTATAACATGAATTATGTATGACTTGTTGTAGGATATACGACACTCTGGTTCTTTTTGGCTGTTTATATTTTCCGTTTTTTCCTTTCTATCTTTCTTATGTTTTTCAATAAAACTTTTCTGCACAAAAAGATTTTCTCGAGCTTGAGTTGCTTTTATTTTTGTTTCTATGATTTCGTCGTGCGGTGTTTGCATATTCCGCCTTATATCACTTATTTTTTTTTCGTGTGTTTCAGTTTCAGACTTTTTATGAGCAGTTTCGTGTTCTTCACATTGTGATTCGCCACAAATATTATATACTTTAGAGAGGTTATTATTTGTTTTGTAATCTAAGAAACTTTTACTCTCTTTAAAATTTACATCTAATAAGTTTTCTGTCGGATAGTTGTTTACACCGTTACATGTAGCGCCTAAGCTCCTTTGAGCTGCGGCGTTGGTAAGAACATTCGACATAGTTGCGATATTAGATATACTCGTGTTCTGTTGAGCCGCTATTATTGATGTTGTGTTAGCTGTGTCAACAGGAGTAGAAATGTATTTTTCTTGTGCTTTTTCAGAGTGCAAAGATTCGTTCCCTTTCAGCACTAAATTTTTAAAGCTACTTATAGGCGAGTTTTCTTGGCAACAATTCACAAAGCTTCGGTGTTCTTGAAATTGTTTAATATTTATAATAACCATTAAAACCACCGATAATTCATTTATTTTACACCCGAACATGGGTGAAATTGATCAAAAATAGTTTGTTCAGTTTTTAATCAAATTATAAAAACCAATAAAAAACAGAATAGCTCATTAATATTATAATGAACAATATAAAAACATAATAAAAAAACCAAGTATATAAGATTCGTTGTTTTTGTGTTTGTATTTTTTTATTTATAGCAGCAAAAGTAGTTTAATATTTAGTTATTTATTTTATTTAATGTTTTTATTTTTACAGTTCTTTATATTGCTTTTTTTTTGATTGTCAGCAATTATTGTCTTCTGCCAAACACTTTCCTCACGCCAAAAATCCCCCTTTCTATATTATTATGATAATTTTACTTATAAATATTTTTTTGTCTTGTTTTGTTTCGTTAATTTTTTCTTTATTTATAAATATATATACTAACATTATAGCTAGGTAGCTGAGCTCGTGTCTTATATAGTAGTAATCTATAAGAGGACTGCTCGATTTAATTAGAAAAAGTTTTTTTTTATTTATTTAATATAATTATTTTTTTAAAGGGGAGAAGGTAGGTAGATCCGAAACGTGTAACAAACTATTACTATCTGTATATTATTTTTTTATTAAATTTTCAAAAGTCTGCAGTCAAATGCTTATAACTCTAATTAAAGCAATCAAATCCACTCAAACCCAATAGAATCAATCAAATCCGGCCTAAATTCAATATAAAATCGACCAGTTTTATTTGAATTGGCTAAAAATAACCATATTCAATATAATAAAATCTAATATAAACCAACTAAACAAATTTTACAGATCAAGCGCGTGGAGTCAGAACATAAAACATTATAAATTAAAAACAAAAAGATTATCACTGTAATATATTTTTAAATAAATATAACCTCTGCTTAAAAAATTTGTATACATATTTTCGGGTTTAATTTTTAAAAAGCCTACAACACATTTAAATTTACTTTGCCAAACTATAAACTCTCAAACGATGCGTTAAAAGAACAATATACTTTGAAAAAAGGAACTTCCGAAGCGATAAACACTCCACCCAGTGGTACAAAATTGATAGAAAATAAGCAACATCAGAAACAATTAAAAATCTCCGAAAAAAAATCCAAATACTAAAAAAATTAATAAAACCTTAAAAACATCCAAACTTTTATTTCTTTCAAAAAAGTGAAAAGAAAAATATCCAGTCTGTCATAAAAAAAAATTTATAAATTTTTTTTCTCGTAAGCCGTTCGGATAGACGATGTGAGGTCAAAAATTTTAAAAATGTTTATGTACACTATTAATATTTACAACACATATCATTTCTTTCAAACAAGGAAGGTTAGTTGGGTGTTTTCAAGCTTTTTTGTTTTCTATACGTATTAATATTGTCATAAAAAGAAATGTTTTTATTTTTCTAAATAAAGTTTAACGGTTGATTAAGAAAAAAACACAGATGAATGTTTAAACACATCCCGTGGCTTTTTCCCGAAATAAAAAACACAAGTAGAAAACTTAACATAGTAAAAACTGAGAAACAAAAACATGATATTTCTAGAATTCTGAAAGTTTTATACTCAACAAAGACAAGAGTGTTACTAAATTTAAGAAAACAATGACATATTCGCAAATCAAGATCAGAATAACTAGATCTCTCTTTGCATGACTGATATTAAGTTTATTGTGCGAGAGATCAGAGAAAACCTCGCTGTTTCTTAAAGCGGACTGGATTATTCTGAGAACATAAAGAGAAAAGCATTCGTAAGGAAACAATAAGCAGATACTTACACAACATAAAGCGCTTTCCATCTACGACTGTAATCAAACCTCTACTGAAGCCTGTTTACATTAAAAAATAGTTGAGAAGTTGTGAAAAAAGATCCAGATGATCAGTGAATAAATAGATACGTGTAATTTTCAGCAATGAGCCAAAGTTTCATCTGTTTAACGATGATGGAAAAATAAAAGCTTGGCGGAAAGCCAGTGAATAGTATGAAATAAAAAACTGTGTTTCGTCTTTAAACACGACGGCAGTGAAGCGATGATGATGATGATATGGTGTTGTTTGTTATATAATAGATTTGGTAAACTAACTGCTGTTGATCGAACAGTAGACGAGATAGAATATACGAGGCTTTTATCAAGTTGTTTAGATAAATCTATCGAACAGTTGAAAAGTTCTGATAATTCAATTTTTTAACAAGACAATGTGCTGTGTCACACATCAAAGTATATTACAAACTTTTTTAGAAGCAGTTGTATTCAATTAATAAAATAGTCAGTGAAATCATTAGAGTTGTATTCTATTGAGCATCTGTTGTAATATATGAATAAAGAGTTTTATAATTTTGTCGTTCTTTCAAGGAACACTTGATCGATAAATTCAACGAAATCGAATAAATATACTCAAAACTTTATACGAAAACTCTATCTATAAATTTCAAAAAAAAATTTGGAGTTATAATTCGCAACAAAATAGACATATTTCATATTAAAAATTTTTTAAATTTTTTTTTTGTTCAGTTTATTTTATTTATTAAAATGTTTAAATAAATAGACACAAAAATTATTTCTTTACTTCGGTCTTATCATTTTAGTATTATTAAATACGTTTTTTTAATTTCGGGTAGCTCTGGCTTCACAGTTCTCTGTTTTTCGTAGTTAATGTGTAAATCTTTTTTTTGTGTCAGACTGTATATAATTAACGAACAAAAAAAGGTATAATACTAGAAAAGAAATACCAAGTATATATAAGAAAAATAGTTTTTAATTTTACGAAAATAAACAATTATATAAAACAGCTGAAAAAAAAAATGTAATAAAAACTATTTCGAAAGAAAAACGTCTCAAAAAGAAAAAACAAGAGTTTATTATGATAAGTACATATTCAACGTCCGATGTAAACACTAAACATGAAATGAAAAAAAAATTATTTTAAGACAAAAAGTGTTAAGAGATTGTAAAAATAACAGCTATAAAACAGCATAATCATCTCATGAAAAAAAAATAACAAAAAGAAAATAGTTAAGTGTAATATAATATGGGCAGCGATAAAGGCTGTAATAAGCCTGAGCATAATATCATTCTATATATTTTATACCTGTTCAGTGATAATAGAAAGATTGACGGTTATTTTAATGATAATTCCTATAGTCGACCCAATAACACGTGATAGAAACGCAATACCGAACAAAATTGAAATAAAAACAGACATATTAGACTATCCCATTTTCGTTTGCTTTATAAAATCTTTATTAGCTTTGATTCGGGCATGCATAGTGTTAAAAAATTAACTGTATTTTTTCAAACGAAAAATAAAAAAAGTTTAATAAATATACGAAACGTTTAAATACTCACTAAACCGTTTTCCAAGTGTTGATAACACTTTTCGGCGCTCGTGAAAGTCAAGGCAAAGTACAGAAGCATTTGGGATAGACATTTTCATTTCAAATTTCGATTATCGACTAGCAAACAGTTGATTTTTTGGAGCTTGACGAAAAAGTTCTGTTTTTGCAAATTGTCATCGTCAATGACAGACTCAATCTAAGCACTTGTACAATTTTCTTAAAAACTATAGTCTACGCTTCTTTTTTGATAACAGTATTGGAATTAATGTCGAACTATTATTTGCGCCTATGGCCAGTTTCTACAATCTTTGATCAAGACAGTCGATATTTTCGTTAATTATTTGTTGCTGCTTAATAAAACACATCTTCTGTATCAAAAAATATTACCACCGTGAACAATCGAACTCATATACAAAAGAAAAATTTGCTTCAAAAACAATCGAAAAAAGATATCATATCAAATGTTATAGATTAGAGTCTTTAAAATATTATTGTACTATTTTTTCTGAGAACAAAGAAATATGTACATACAATCATAAAATCCATCACTTGAATCATAAGAAAGCTTTTGACAAAAAAACACTTTTATTATTTAGCAACCTAAATAATAATCTAAATTAGAAAACGAGAAGAGAACAAAGAGATTAGATATCATTTGAATCAAAAAGATTTGTCTTTAAAGAATAAAAATATTGGAAAACAAACTATCTGTCGAAAAATAAGAAAGTATATTACCAGAAATTTAACAAGGTCTTTTTTTGAGCGAAATGTTTACTAAAATCAAGAAGGCTCCTATATATTTTAATCGAAGACTGGTGCAGATTTCTCATTAAACGTTATATGGAAGTTTTTGAAATAAGCGCAACTATTGTTTCTATCAATAAAATAAGCTTAAAAAACAGATGGACACAAATTAAAATTAAGAACACTGTTGAAGATAAAATTTTTTTCTGTTAATTTTGATACAGTCATTAAATTTAATTAAAAACATTTTCGATTTAAATGTCCAATATAGATCTGAAGATAAGCTGTATTTTAAAAACATAATAACTGTAAAAATAGAATCCAATGCTTCTACAACATATTTAAAGAAGAAGTTGTTCGAGACTCTTATACTATTTTATATTAAGATTGATCATATTTTTAACATCATGGTTGATAAGGAAGCGGATATGATAGCTTCTGTAAAAACAATCAAACTGTTTTTAATTATCAAAATAAAAAAAATAACGAGAAATGATCAATTTTTTCTGATAAAAAAACATCTGAAAGTGAAATAGTCGGTTCTAATTTAGAGTTTTATGAAAGTAAATCGAACAGAAATTGTTCATTTTTGAGCTTTGGGAAAAAATTTATTAAATGAGAAATACAGTATTTGTTTGTATAATTTTTGTAAAATGTGGTGAACAAATCTTTCAGATAGCGTTAAGCGTTTTTCTAATGTTGACAATTTCAAACCGCAAAGTTTGCTAAACACGTCAAAAAAAGATTACAATCAAATAAACACAGTAAAAGACTCACATTGAAGCAGAAAACACTTAAAAACGAAAACTCAACCGAGCGACAGTATATTTTTCTTGATAGAGATCTTTTTGGACAAACAAATTTTATCAAAAAACGATCATTGATCGACAATGAAATATCCATAAACAGTTTCGAGCGTGAACAAACAGAAAAAGTAGTATCGACTCCAAAGAATAAATACCATTTTTGATCTGCGTATACAAAAAAAAAAATATTCTACTTTTAATATATGTGCAACTTCTTGTTAAAAATACATAAAGAAAATTCTTTTTTATGGCTTGTTGCACGTTCGCATTGTGTAAAGTTGTCAAAACATTATTAACTCAACATTTCTTTAAACCATCAGTTAAACTTGACTCTCTGTTTTAAAATATGAATATTTTTCAACACTTGTGAATGAAAAGTCTTATTGCAAAGATTACATACAATTCTTTGCGCGCGAAGAACAATTATTAAATTAAGTCAGAAAAAAATAACGCTTTAGGTTCACAACGATTTAGTTTAAAAACGACCAAGGTGTTTGCAAAACAAACTAATTCAAAACAGTAGAGATGTTCTTCAAAAAAGTTACTAAGAAAACTATCAAAACTGTCAACTAAATAATATTTCTAATAAGTATAAAATCTATAATCAACCTACGCAAATAAATCTGAGACTGGTCTTTAATGTTTTTTAAATCAAAAATACTTTCTAAAAGCAAATATCGTTTTACTCGGTATTTTGAGTATTCTAAGTTGCAGTAGAAAAAGCCTTGTCAGATTTTGGATCTATTTTAGACAATAAAAGAAACCGTTGCGACACAAAGTTGATTAACGAGATTTTTTTCTTAAAGATTAATGCACGTTTTGAATATTTTTTATTTAGTTTTGTTTTTAATGTAAATCTTAAAAATGTTAACAAATTCGAGTTCTACATAGCTTGATTGAAAAATCCCGGAATTGTATTGGTAAAATCTAAAATATCGCTCTCAATAAAAACCCAGCATTTTTTGACCTTTGGTTGATAATACTTTTCACTATATTTAGAAAAAAATCATCTTTAGATTTATGTATTTATAAGTAAAAAATTTGAACTCAAACACAACCAAGTAATTAGAAAAAATTGGGTGCATTTGAGATACGTTTCAAATAAACTGTATCATGTTTTGAAATGAGATTTTATAACTCGACAACTAAATTTTTAAAATCAACGGTTTTTTATTATATCCATCGTGAACAGTTCTATCAGTAATAAAAACAAAACATAGAACTTTCAGTATAATATTTGAACAATTCAGGGTTGCACATACAAATAAACAAAGTTTTTTTTCTTGCGTTTTTTCTACCAAATAAAAAGCTAAGACAATATTAAATGTTTAACGAATAATTAATCGAAATTGTCGAAAATTACCCTACAAACGACTTTTTTGAAAATAAAAAGAAAGTTTATATTGAATATCATGCAAGTGATCAAATGTTAAACTATGATTCATTATTTAATGAAATAAAATAGTCTGTCTACAAAAGTCAACTCTTAAACAGCCCTGGTAACAAACAGCGATGCAGCGTGTGTGTGGTGGTTGAAGAAAAGTAAGTGTGTATTAAGTAAGTCGATAAAGAACGAACATTCAAATATAGCAAAATTTATGAAAAACTTGTTAGAACATGAACAAATTAAACTTGGAAAAACAATTCAAACAGAAAAAAGACAATATAGTGAAAATAGACAATAACGCTAGAAGCGTAAAAAACAAACTTTTTTTGGTCAAGAAGCGAGCATTAACATCAAATAAATCTTAAAACACATTTAACGACCGTAGAGTTAAAATTTGATTAAAAAAATTTTTTTTAGTATTTTTGACGAATATATTAATTTTTCTAACATGTGCAATTTACAGGGCGGTCCAACAAAGATATGTTTGATAATTAAAGCACTAGTGGCACAAATCTAATAAAAAACGAAGAACATTAAACACAATTATAAACAAAATAAATATATGATATTGCATCTAATTAACATTCGTTTTCATTTAAATAACAACTTTTTCTATGAAATAAACGTTTTTCTCTTAATAATAGAAGTGTTTATTTTTTTCTCTGTACATGAACAAACAGACAAAAAAAAGAGTTTTGCGATAAACATATTCTCGCTGAACACTCTCACATAGAAATCATGCTCAATAGTATCGGTGCAATTTATATATTTGTGTGTCGATGTGAGGACATGTTAAAAATAAAAATACTTATAGGTTTTTAAGAAAATATTAAAGTCTGAAAAATAAACTTAAAAATATGAACTTAAAAAACTAAGCTTAAAAAAACTTAAACTGAAAAAAACTGAACATTGAATATCGTACTCACAAACTCCCAAAAAAAATGAATCTAGATACAAATTAAAAAATTTTCACTTGAGACGACAACTTAAATTATTGTTTAGTGTGAGAAATATGATTTCAACGAAATTCAATTAAAATTTAACGAGCAGACAAATAAATTGCTTTTTTTAAACTAAACTTTCTGTTCTAGTTTCAGGTTTTCAAACGCTTCTTCAATTCAAGTTTTTAGATTCAAATTTTCAGGTTCGAGTTTTAACACACGAGTTTTATATTTTGTTTTTGGTTTTATTTTTTACTCGGTTCTAAGTTTCGATTTTTTAGTTTCAGATTTACAGAATAAGACTTAGATTTTTATCTTCGAAATCGGGTCTTTAGTTTAGTCTTTAATTCGAGTTTTCAGAATCGAAACTTTAAAGTCGTATTTTAACGGTCGAGTTTTCAATTTCTAATTTTTAATAAAAAAATTACGAGTATATTTGTTTTTAATTTGTTTCACATTTACACTTAAAGTATATTAGTTACATCGGAAAAGAATGAAGAAGAATGCTCTGAGATGAGTTCACTGAAAATTCGTTTAAGTGTCTGTTTGTTTATATACGGTAAAATAAACTTTTCGACTTTAAGAGAAAAATGTTTACTTTATGAAACGGAATGTTATTTAAATGAAAAGACTTGTTATTTAAATAAAAAAAGTTGTTATTTAAATGATAAGAGTTGTTATTTAAATGAAAAGATATATAAATTGGTGAAAATGCTATATATTCTAGCCGAATATGTATTCTATTTATTAGTTTTTTTCGTTTTTTGTTTTTTGTTTTCTGTATTTATTTAGCTCGAAGTTGGTATTTTGACAGCATAAATGTATTTGCTTGTTTTTTTGTTCTGTAGTTTGTTTTTGGCTCAGTATATCTTTCCAGCTCATGTTTTTTACCTTATTTCGTTGAAAATTACTTACAATATTTGTTTTTTCTTATAGAATAATCAGAAAACTAAATCATATTTAACTTATCAACAATAAATACAACTAAATACAGGGATTAATAAAACTTCTGCTTTTTTATCTTTGAGTTTAAATATATAACATCGTTAAATTAATATTTAAATTTTTTTGATAAAATTAACTTAACTCTTAAAAAAATTCTCTATTATATATGATAAAAAACAGTTTTTTTTCATTAAAGTGTATCATATATAATACAAACCTTTTAAAGACTTTTTATTTCAAAAATGTATATTATATAAAAAAACGGAAATTTTTCTCTAGGGGGTGTCAAAATATTTTTTAATTTTGCGAATACAGACCGAAATCAGTTACTTGAAGATTATAAGTCGAATATTGTACACATGAGTTTTTTTAGCTTTATAACGTAAAATATCTTGTTTTTGTACGTTTTTTGGTTTTGTTTTTGAAAAAATTTTAATAAAGAGTAATTATTTGTTTTAAGCGAAAATTTTTTGAAAAAAATATTTTTATACATGAACAAACGTTTCAAATCGGTTTTTTGAGCGAATAAAATGAAAAGAAAAACTCACAAAACTACATAGTTGTTGTCTTTGTCTGTTGAGTTCTGTTTTGTAATTATGTGTTTTTAAGTTTAATTTAAGGAAGAATCCGCATTTTTTATTAGTCTTGTTTTACTGCAAAATGTGTCAAGTATAAATTTAGAACTGCTTGTTGTATGTTGTTTTTCAAATTATTGTACAGTAAATATTATGCAATTTGCAAACTTGATAATATGAAAACTATTGTTAATTAGAGAACAAACCGACTATACTATTTTACTTTTAATATGAGAATAGCCGTTTCAATATTGAATAACCTTTAAATATGTGAATACTCTCTTTCTAAATAAGAAAAGTCTTTTTCAAAATGATAATTTAAATTCACCTTTGTAAGTCATTAATTTATATAAAATTTTTATGTTTTAAATATTATAACCTTTTTCAATTAATCTTTTACTTAAGCGCCACTACTCTTAAAAATCGCAAACAAATATTGTAATTGTTTCAAACACTTAAAAAAACCCGAGATTGCATTTATTATGTAGTATAAACAGATCATCGATTACATTTATAATTTAATAAAACATCATCTTTATTAAATCAAACTCGAAAAAATGATCGAAAGAAAGAAAAAGAAAATTACTGGTTAGTCATCATTTCAATCAATTGTAATTGTAAACAAAAGCGCAAAAATTTAAATACGACTCTTGCAACAGCATATCGTTGGTTTCAAGCATCGAATCTGGTGATGGATAAAAGAAACTAAATTTAAAATGATATCAAAATAAATCGAGTGTTTATGAAAAGATTGTTAAAATCTAATATACAGATCACTTAGACGGGTTGAAATATTTTCTTTTACAAACTCTCGACGTAAATGCCAATCCCCAAACAAATTATAGACAACTCTGACTCGATGAAGTATACGCTCGCAGATGTATGGTAGGGGTGAAGACGAGACAACAATCTCGAAGACAAAGTGAATAAAAAGTCTTTTGTTGAAAAACTTTTTGATTAGATTATTAACTTTTTTATTGTTTTCGTAGTTAAACAAATCTCAATGTTCACACTTCGAAGAGTAGAAAAAGAACTGCAAGATGGACTAGATGCTTCACGATAGTTTAAAAATTAAACCGAGTTAATGTCATGTAATAGATGCGATTATCATCTTTGCACTTATTCACTATCGACTAAAAAGAGACTTTATTAAAAAAATGCGGCTGAGTAAATAAAAACATGCTTGAGAACTGTAATTTTAAAATATAATGTTTCTATGGTACTTATTGAGACAACGGCTTTCTTGCACGCACATATCAGAAATTTTTTTTAAGATTAACAGTTTAAAAACAGGAATATCTTTACTTTGGTGCTTTAAAAATCAGTATTCAATTCAATTGATAACACTCAGTCAGTCGTTAAAAGTGAAGTAAAAACAGAACTAACATCATAGATGTTGTAAGACTGAGATTTAAAGTATGTTAACCTGTGCATTTCGAAGCGAAGGTTAAAGATTCTTGAAGGATTAATGTGCATAGCACTGACGACTATCACATATTCGCTATGTAATAATCGAATAGCAATAATACAATCAAAAACAGCCCGTGCGTTAGATTTTGAAGATATGAATTTTAAACGAAAACTGAACGTGTTTTTTTTTGTTTAATTATAAAATTTTTTGAAAAAATTATTGGCTTTTTAAAAATTTAAGTTTTTATTTTAAAGCTGATTATTATAATATTGAAATAGGCTATTATCATGTTGAAAGTGTAAATATCATATTAAAAGTAGGAATTATCATATTGGAAGTAGCTATCTCTTTTTGAAATCTTTATTCTAATAGTGAAAGAAATTTTTTATTTTTAAGCAGATCATTCTCATATTGAAAAAAATAAAGTATTATAAAGTATATTTTAATTAAAACCTTTAGTCTTTTTTTTTGGAAAGTCAACGAAACAATGTTTTTAATTCGTGTTATTTACTACTTTGAATTATCCAGAATATCAACAATCTCTTTAATAGTTCATATATATTTTCGTTAAAAAATTACGCTTTGAAATATGTTTTTCGAGTATTCGTAAACTATTCTCAAACTCGACTTCATTAACTCTTGCTAAAAAATCAACCAGAAATCTTCGTCTGTTTTTTTCATCGTCGTAACCGTTGCCGAGTTTAGATCTTTGTTTGTTTCTTATTAAAAAATTTTTTTTAAGTGGTTTGATTTCTCCTTCCACTTTGTTTAGCGAAAATAAAAATTCTGTCTTCTTTCTGTATTTAAAACATTAAATTTATTTTTACACATCGGGTCTTTTATCTCTAATTTTTTAATATTGCTTTAAAAATTGCGTCGTTTTTTGATAAGATTTTCAACATAAGAAATGATCGATTCGTCTTTTGGAACTTAATTTAGACATGATATATGTTTAAAGCAATTGTGATTTGTAATACATCACTTTATGCTAGTACTGAGAAAATAATTGTATCTTTAAGCGTTATTTTTTTTATATATATTTTTTACACTTCAGCATCTCTACCAGTCCGATTGAAAATATTTAAAAGTTTATATAAGGTTCTCGAACAATAGCGTGATTGTTTCAAATAATACGTGATTTAGAAAAAAGAAAATAAAAACGTTCGTCTTTCTAAATACGCGACAGCCAAAAAACAAAATACTTTGATCTATGTAAAAAATTAAAAACTTTTTGAATATTT
This sequence comes from Cucumispora dikerogammari, assembly GCA_014805705.1. NCBI lineage: Eukaryota > Fungi > Microsporidia > Cucumispora > Cucumispora dikerogammari. Next base: position 3,869 of record SBJP01000089.1, on the reverse strand, counting down.
ATATAAAAAAAATTGAACACGTAAAAACTTAAAAATTTTTAAAATCTTAATCTCGAAAAAAAAATCGAACACGTAAAACACATATTTTCTTTAAACCTTAATTAAAAAAAGCTTTGACCTCGTGAAATCTTAAAAACTTTTTAAATCTTAAGTTCAAAAAAACTTCGAACTAAGTATAACTTTAAAAATTTAAAACTTTAAATTTAAATAAAAACTTAGATTGTTAAAATCTTAAAAATTTTTTGAACTTTACTTACAAAAAAAACTTTAGTCTACTTAAATTCTTAAAAAACTTTATACTTCAATTTCAAAAAAAAGATTTTATTTTCATACAACTTTAAACTTTTTTTCAAAGCTTAATTTTTTTAAAAACTGAATTAAAAAAAACTAATCTAGATAACGAAATAAAATAAAAATAGTAAAAAATTAATGTTTTACGAGTATCAAGACTTTTTTTGAAATTAAGCTACGAAAAAACTTTATTGCTTGCGTAAACAAAGTTTAAAATATTTTAAGTTTTGCTGTGAATTAAGTTTTTAAGATCTTACGCAGCTGAAAGTTTTTTTAAAATTAAGGTTTAAAAATTCTTTAAGATTTTACGTAGACTAAAGTATTTTGTTTGTTTTTAGTTGACGTGTGGAGAGAAGATAAACGTTTTATTAATATTTTTTGAAAAAACGCAAATTGTTTGCAACAATCTCGCTATTGTTTAGAAAACTTTATTTTTATTGAGAAAAGATTTGAAATTCTCGATACTTCTTTAAACCATTGGTTGTAAAAAACGAGTTGTGTTTTTAGAAAAAACCACAATTACAATGTTACTGTATAGATTATTGATATTGTAGGCAGAACAGTTATCGATAGTAAAAAAAAATTTTTTTTTATTTAACTTTATCTCGTTATTAATATCCAATAACAATTTTATAAAAAACTCATGTTTCAACCGATCACTCTTGGATGAAATGTAAATATAGACCCTGTTTATAGTTATGAAAACACTCGGTTTTTTATCGTTTCTTTTTATAAGAAGTAACTTTTTGAACGTCCCAAAAAAACGCAGCATAATACAATATACACTCTATCGTTAATACTTTATATTACACTCGCGCACTTTGACATACCGCCTTTGAAGCATCTGATTTATAAAATACGCCTGTTTCGTTCATATTATAAATGTTATCTTTTGAATATTCCATTTGTTTTTGAAACATTGAATGCAAAAGTTCTTTAGTATCGATCGACCTGCCCTCTAAAAATTCCAACACAGTGAGTTCGAAATATTAGTTATTTTTTTTTAACTTCTGTAGGCACCACATAACATTTTTAAAGTTTTAATAGATATTTTTAGCTCAATTAAGTTTTTTTAGCAAAATGCTGTCAAAAAACAGCCTTCTTTAATTTCTACTAAATCAACAAAATTTTTTACTTTTTTGATCAACTCATAATACGAAGTTTATTTTCTCGTTTTGTATTTATATTGTTTTTTATTATCAACCAGCTTTTTTTCCATGTTTTATTAAAAACATCATTAACCGTTCTTCTTGGTAGTTTTATTTTGAATTCAGTTGAGATTTATTTGCAATAAACAGTGTTGTTGAAGATTTTATTTTGTTTTTTATGATCTAACATTCGAAAATTTTGATTGTAGCTTAACCCTCTGACAATTTTGGTTTTCATAATTATTTCCGACAATTTCTTTAAATACAAAATCAACAAGTTGCTAAGAAAACTTTGACAAAAAAGATATATGAATTATGTCAAAAAAGCTATATAAATCATGTCAGAAAAAAGCTGTGTAAATAGAACCAAGATTTTGATTAAAATAATAACACACAAAAACATATATTACAACACCGGAAATTTATATAATATAGTCAACTAAATAAAATTCAATTATTCATTATCTTCTAATTCTAGTGTTTTTTGTGAGAAAAAGGGGGGCGGCCCGTGCTGCTGCTTAAACACAGCGCTTTACAAAAACATCTTTTACATGTTTTACAAAAAGTGGTTGGTGTTTTACGAATGTTATTGGCATAATATAAGTAGCAAAAGATTCTTTTTTTCTTTATTTGTCCACTGGACAGTAGCCTCGTTGTTCATATATATAATTTTCATCTTTCAACTCAATCCCATTATATATTATATAAGGAGTCTATGTTTTCTTTTAAAAAATCTATGTGTTTGTTTAGATTATCCTTAGCTTTATATTACTTTTATATAATATAAAAGCATTGTGCATCATTATGTTTTTTTCTGTAAATCGCCAGCTTATTTATTCACTGAACACACTTCCGCTAATTAAAAACTTTTAAAATTTAATTATATTTATCAACGCCTTCCATACTAAAAACATATCCCTTGATTATGTTTGGTTTAGTCAATACTTTTTTTTACTGTTAAAACTTTAGGTTCACAATTCAAAAACGCAGTAGTAATTCAAACGACTTTATTGTTCAACCTTAGAGAACAATTAATATCGTTTTTTGGATAAAAAAATCATTTTTTTAAGATTCTTAGTTCTATTTTTTAAATTATCGAACTGTTTACAGTTTATTCGTGTTGTCGCAAAGAGAAATCTTGTTTTTCGTTACTCCTCACATAATGCAACACTGTTAAAGTAATAATCCATATATAAAGCGAGTTTATGCTTTTTAATTTTTTTAGTTAAGTCGAACACTGTTTCTTTTAATGCTTTATATGTTTCCATGTATAATCTGAAGTCAAAAACAAAACTGCTTTTTGAACCTACCAAAATGAAATGTTTTCTTATTACTTTTATGATCTATAGCGCATATATGTTTTTGAATGAACAACTACTCTGGTACTTACATAAGCATTCATCTATAGTCAGTGTTGGCAACAGGTATATAATAGATGAAAAAAAATTATTTAAATGACTAAATATTCTATTGTAGACATATCTATATCACGTTTCAAAGAATTTTTGCTTTTATTGATGAACTTGAATCTGAATTAATATTGATATATTATTTGAAGGTCATCAAGTTCTGAACAAACCGACTCACATATAAATATGGGTCAATATTCCAGTAATCTTTTATTTATGGGTCTTCGCAACACCATAACAACATTATCAGTACAAACACTTTAATATATTACTCTGTGATCAAATCCTTATATACATAAAAATTGTAAATTTTACATCAGACACAAACGTTTCAGATGTTATCCGTAAAATTCTTCTATTGATTTGTTTTCGTAAAAACATATAAAACCTTCTGTAAAGAATAAATCAAAAAAACCGATAGCGAAAGTTGAGCTTTCAACATTTTGTTTTTTTTCTTACGAATATATATTGGATAAATTAACGGCGCCACTTCTATGTCACCTGTGTCCCTTGTTTTTCATGCTTCGTCGTTCAGTATCAATTATATTCACATCGCTTGTGTTTTAATTTTCGAAATAATCTTTATTTGGTTTCATGGCAGTGTTTTTTGGTAAGTTTAATCGAGATATGAATTAAAGGCTTTTATCTTAGATCTATAGAAAAAAAGTGTTCGACATATTACCAAAAAAAACTTCTTTATTGTCTCATATCTAAGCGCTTCGGGCATGCTTAGCTTTAGTTACACTTTGAGAACGTTTATAATAAATCGAATCTTTGACATTTCTTTTTGTTGATATTATCATTACATCACTTGGTGAAATTTGCCAAAAAATCGATATTATTTTTACACTGCTTAATGTAATTTGCTAAAAAATCGATATTGTCATTAAATCGCGCTGAGCGCCGTTTCGCCGGTGAATTCAAAGCGCCGTTTCGCCGGTAGAAAAAAATTAAATAATAAAAAAATTTCATTCTTTTTCATTCTTTTTCGTTTTTTTTCGTTCGTTTCGTTTGTTTATTC
>SBJP01000088.1:0-29884 GCA_014805705.1 Cucumispora dikerogammari | reverse complement strand
TTTTATTTTTTTTTTTTTTTTTTTTTTTTTTTTTTTTTTTATCAACCCCCCCCCCCCCCCCCCCCCCCCCCCCCCCCCCAAAAAAAAGCACTTAACCCAAAATATCTATTTCATTCGAAAAAGACAAGACAGAAGCGGAGTCATTCCAATGCGTAAAAATAATAAACCGAAACTTATATTAATGAAAACGAAATAAACATATGAGATCGAAACGTATATTTATGAGAACGATATTCATCTTTATAAAACCATTCCAATTTATTTTCTGTCTGTTTTTGATCAAATTACTTCTTTAGACTGCTCTCAATTATTTTTTTTCCGTGATAGTTTTTGATTTATTTTATTTTTAAACTGTTTTTGATTTACTTTTTTCTAAAGTGTTTGTAGTTTTTTTTTTTGATAGTTTTTTTTTTGAGATTTTTTTTTGATATTTTTTAGACCCATATTCTGTGATAAAAACGGATTTAAAGTGAGATTGATTTAATTTTTTAAAACAAATAGTTATTAAAATTAAAAATAAAACAAAACATAAGCGACAAGCAAGAGTGTTTTAATATTACACTCCGATTCTATTTTTTTTGCCTTACTTTCTATTATGATAAGTGACATGCTTTTATAACAAATACATCGTTTTTTATGTTCAAATAGTTTCATTTTCATTTTTTCAAAAATGACTCGAGAACATATTACACATATTATATTTATATTCGGATCTATAATCGTATTTAATTTTCAACAGATTTTCTAGAAAATTTATTAATCTTTCAGCCATGTGTCTGTTGGCGCTACTCGATCTCAATAGAGCTTATACGTGCGTAACTAATATTGTCATATTCACCATAAATACGTGTTGTATCAATTGCTGGCAATATCGTGAACAAAAGAACGCGGCAAATAGTGATGGAGAGGATAAGATAAAACATAATGTTAAAAAGAGTGTTCAGTACATTGATGAGGTCGGAACTTCGCTTGATATTTCTCAAGGTCTTGCTGAAAACGATTTATTTATAGATTTGTTTGAAAGTTTTTCCTCAGATAATACCGACTATAAGGCAACTGTTTCAGATTATACTAATGATGTTATGGAGACCGATGTGTATTTAAAATACAATCAAGAAGTTTTTCAAGACAAATTTATAACAGACCCTTTAAACTCTTATGTCACAGTTTATAACGCTAATGACAGATCAAATAATTCCAATAAATCCTCGTGGGAGACGATGACCGCAGGAGATAATTTAATGACACATGGCTTACATCCGAAGAAACAAACAGATGTTTTTAGAGAGTATCACACAGTTAATGCAGCAAGCGAGTATAGTTTGGAGTTAGCTAACAGATCTTATCAAGGTTCCGAAAAATACGTCTCAGATGTATCGTTTAACTCTACTAAAATAAAAATAGGAAAAAAGATGTATCTTATAAATCACACCGATTTTTTGCCTTCCGAATACGAAGAATGTTTTAAAAGTGAACCTTTAATACCTATATACACACCATTCGCTCTTGAATCAGATGAACATTCTACGGTTGAGACTACTAATCGCGTAAAAACAAATATTTCTGGTATTGACGAAAATTCTGGCTTTGAATGCACAGAAACGATCAAACGAAATTCTTATATCACTGATGAAGACATTAAAACTTCGGAAATAAATATAAACCCTGTTATCTTTTCATCCAATATTGAACCAGTTCACACCCTCTACTTAATTAAAGAACCAGCAATGAATAAAAAACATCAACGGCAAAGACAATTAAAATGTGCTTCTTTCGATGGGTATAAACGCATTGAAAACGTTGAAATTATCAGGCCTGTTACCGAAAACACATTTCAACAAATGGCTGAAACAAAAGGTTTAATTGCGCATAATAATGAACGTAGTTTTGAAAATAAAATTGGTCCCATAAAAACAATTAAGAGTGACAGGGCAACAATGGCTTCTAAGTATAAGAAAAACAAAGAAAATGCGCCCTTTACAAATAAAAACGTGCAAAACAAAAGATTATTCAAGAGGAATAAATGTTTTATAAATAAACACACATTTTTTAATAATAACCAGGAGAGAATATCTATAAACAAAAGACGTTTAAAAAAGAACTCCGCTTTTTCGAGAAAAGTGAAATATAATAAACGGCGCTTTATAAAGAATAAAAACCAACAAGGTTTTGCTATATCTGATGCGAAAATAAAAAATACTAGTAGTTGTCTAAAGTTTTCAACAGTCAATAAAAACGAGCTGCTTTATCATACTACAGACAATACTCCGAAAAGAACATCGGAAGACCTGGATACATTACCAACGCTTGTGTTTTTACCACGTTTAATAGAAGAAAGCGATTATATTACATCGGAGAACAAAGTGACCACATTCTGTGTAATTTATGAGCGTATATATTTAAAACCGCCTTACTCTTTGCAATCTTTTGCCTTGAAAAAACAAAAACATATGCCGAGGGGAGAAATATTAATGGGCAAAATCACAGGGATTTTAACAAAGGGGAGTTTTCATGTACACTTTAAAATTAGTAATATACCAGAGTTTTAATATGCTACATTCTACAGCTTGCCTGAAAAATTTAGTCTCGTGGAAACTACATATAATCTCATCATTCAACCTCTTTGCTTAAAGATGTTTTGATGATTTTTAGTCTTTCTTGTGAAACTAAAATACCCATAATAAAACTTATGCCAATATTAAATGTTATATCCGACGTAGGTTTTTTTTATTCATGCGGCTATGTCAAAAAAATTTACGGTTGGAAATATAAACATGAACACAACGTAGAAGAAAGCACAGATAGAAGTACACAAGTTTCCGTAGATAAATTAAAAATATATAATAAAAAAGCGTATGTATAGACCTTTTTCAACAAATAAAAGTGTCGTATCTTTTTAAAAACTTAGATGTTATCTGTAAATATAAGACAATAAGAGGGGATTCTACTTTTGGGCCGATAGACGAAGTAATCAGAAGATTGTATAAATTAAAAAATACATTGATAGAAATCCCCACGACAATCTCCTCGATAAATGACTTAAAAGATCAAATAAAAAAAAAACATGAAGTACAAAGAGAATTTATGCATAATGGGGAGGCTTTAATACTATACAGAGGGGAAACTGCAGAAGAAAAAGTTATAGTAAATGGATATAAAAACATATATAGAAACCTCAAGCTATTCGAAAACTCTTTAATAAGAACATATAACAGTTATTTACGAGATAAATCGGAACGCTCATTGGTATCAATTATTAAATATGTATCTGGTATATATTAGGGATAGATGCATCAAAACCCACGGTCATCAGTCTATTTAATTAAACTTCATATTGGTTAGAGTACCGTGATAACTACAAATTTGTTTTTTCAAATATTCAAGGTTTTATTATAATATTTTTCAAGAGTTTTTCTTAGATTTTGAAAACATATTTAGCAATTCGATATTGAAACAATGATGTGGGTTAAATATCATATTATACTTCTTGAGAATATCAATGTATTTCACAAAAACGAAAAAAAAATTTTTAAGTGTATTTTTTATACTTCTTGAACTAAGCTTTCTCAAAACATCCAGCTATAAAGAGAAAATAAAATTGTGTGATAGAACTGAATAAAAAAACACTGTATACAAACTATGATATAAAAACAATAACAAAAAAATGAACGTGAGAAGCGAGAGAAAGGACCAATCAACTTGAATCTATAATCAAAAATTTACTAAGATATGACGTCATCGGAATTTCATAAAACCCGTTTCTTATATGAGAAATGTTGATTCACATTTACAATTTTTTTTTCTTGTAAATAAAACCTTGTTTGTTTTTTGGTTCTTTTTTGATAGTTTTTTTTTACTATAATATAAGCTTAATGTTTATCATTATATAATCTTTTTGTTTTACACAGGCTTGTTTTTCATAACTTTTTTTGAATGTAAATGTGAGAACTACTTTGCTTTTATAAAATTGCTTTAATCTGTAACCGAGTTCAATTTTCAGTTTTTTGTTTATACACCTCTAATTAGTGACAATAAATGGTTATTCGAAATATTCCTATCGTCAAAAATTCAAAAATAAACGAGGCTATATAACTCCAAGTTAACATAATAAACAACAAAAAGCCCACTTTATTCATATAATGTCGCTGTCTATTAACATAGCATGTAAAAAAAAAACTTTTCTCTTTTGGAACGAAAGTTAAGTGAAACTTAATAAACGTGAACACAGCAAGATGAGTTTATCTAGTGTTCAAAACATTATATTATATGTAAAAAATTTAGAAAAACAGTCTTTTTACATCATTTTTTTATGGCCACGGGTTTTTTATATATAGCGAAGATCTAAAATAAAAACCTAGAAAATAAATCACAGAAGTGTCAGAGACAACAATAAAAATTAGAGTTTATTTTAAAAGAAAAATAAAACTAATTTCTGTTTGAAAAATATCGTGTTTATTGTTGACATATTAATTTTAAAGAACCTATCGTTGCAAGTATCTTGTCAGTGATCAGATCTTATGAGAACAAACGCAATATATTTGAAAGCATTTTTAATTTTTAACTCGAAGCATCGTGGTTTTTTCTGATAACTCAAATTGTGACAAACACTTATATGTAGACGATGCAAAGCTTAAAATTTCGAAAAAGTTTTTTGAGTGAATAAAAAATCTCTAATCAAAATTAGAAGTCTATCGAAATTGTTTTTATATATCACAATAATAGGATTCCTTTTTTGTTATCATCAGTGTAGACATGCCAAATTTCGAGTTTCGTATTTTTCCAAGTATCGAGTTCTAGACATTTTTTTTGTATTACTTAAAAAATTCAAAAACGTTGTTTTTAAAAAGCATTTTACTTTAACCGACGAATTTTGTTATATTCTCGTGCATTATATATTTTTCGGATATCTAATAAAACATAATGTAAGAGTGAGATGTTCCAGATCGACGAGAAAAAATGTTTATTGCCTTTTGTTTTTTTTATTTTTTTGATTTATCATATAATTTTTACAAAACAACAACGTGTTTAACATACACCTTGAGTTCTTTCATCGATGTTTATAGGACATATTCCAGACAGCGAAAAGGCTCTTTTAGATGCTGTAGACGCTGATTTAACACTTTAAATTGCTTTTTTAAGTAATGCAATATTTTCCATCACAATTACCATTAATAGAAAATGTGTTAGTTTACTTTTTGAGAGAGAATGCTCTTAATAAAACTTGATAACTTGTAATTTTTTCTAATTTATTTTATACATCGAATGATACCCACACAGGCTTGTCTTTCTTAGCCTCATATACACTTTATATGCAGCATTAACTTTTTGGTTCATGCACAAATAGTCTTTTTTCTAGCAATACTTTATCTTAAATAATAAATTTATAAACAGAATTTTTAGAAACAGGATTAGAATAGGATTTGTTAGTTAGAAAAAAGCAAAATTTTGCGATTGTTTGTGTTTTTTTTGAGTGTAGTTTTTTCTACACTTGCTTTAAATAAAATATTGATTTTAAAACATCGCATATTTGTTCGATTTGTGTTTTTATATAAAGATTTGCTGTATAACGTTTATTTTATTCGAGTTTGGTTTTTGCACAACGACTCTAATAAGCAAAATCGGGTCAAATACAATCTGCACAAGTTTAAGCTCTGATCTAATTATTGATAATTTTTCATCTAGACATTGAGATTTTTAAAAAGTAGATTTCAATTTAGAAAAAGTCAAATATTTTACAAAAGAATTACACCTGGTTTTTATATCAAACTATATTCTCGAAAATCTAATATGACAATTACATGATTTGTTATTTTACTCAAATATTTCTTTCTTTTTGTGTGAACGTTTGAACATAAGTCAATATACCTAATCTTTTTGATTAATGCAATAATGTTTTGCTCAAAACATACGTTTTTTTGCAGACTATTAATAGTCTAAACTAAACACGCGAGCACAGCATCCGAAACCTCATAGTTTTCTTCACATATAAAGAAATAATATAAAAGAACGTCTCTTTTAGTGTCATGTGAGTCTGATTTTTGTGTTATATCTGATATTAGATCACACACGGCCAAATGAATTCCGTGATTGATGCAAATTTGTACTTTATATGGCGTTTATTTTCTTTTTTCTTTATCACCGCCGCACCATTACATGTTATACTATCGATGTGTCGTTCTAAGGAAACACCGAATTCGCCTACGAAATATTTAACCAAACATAGGGTATTTTGTGAATTAATGAACCGATTATTTAACGAAGTCTTAAATTGAATGCTCGATTTATCGTGAACATAACTATATTCATATATCTTCTTGCACTCTGAAAAGCCTAATCATCTACCGTTATATAAAATTTTTCGCGAACCATCGTGGTTTTTAATTTTCAACTTAATTTTCAACGTTTTTGTCAAATAATATTGTTTCAATATTGTCTTGCATTTAAAAGTAGATATCGGTCTTTATACCATATTTGTCTACTGCAGCTTGAAACATCTTTGATTTAATTAATGTCAACAAACTAAAATTATCTTCAATCATTGTTAATGTTGCTAATTAATCGAATCGAGCGGTGGGGTGAGTCATTTGTTTACTGTTGATTGCGCTTTATCTTTAGTAATTTGTTCTTCTTATTTATATTATATTCTTCTTGTTAACGTTATGTATATAATATATACCGTTTAAAAGTCGTCGTAGAATGATTGGTTATTGAGTAAACAACTTTACATAATTTACATTTTGTTTTAGCTTTTGAAATTTCTTTCAAAAAAAAGATCTCAAGAATATATCTCTTCAGATATGGGTTTTTTTCTTAATTGAGTATTTAAAGACAAACCTGAAAAACTTTTGTTTTAAAAAAATTATTTATTTTCCAGCTTGTTTACATATAGTGGTCAATAAAACTCGGTAAACCCATGGAAAACAGAAAAAACACAGTTTTATAAGAAAAATATAGACAAAAAAAACGCCCGAGTTTCGAGTCGGCTCGCTTCTCTTATCTATATCGATGTTCAAATACTTATAGAGTTTCTTAAAATACCTGTTAATTTTTGTAACTTAGTGATTATTATACGAATATCTTTTAAGTACTTATTTTCAAGTTTTCAGAAGCCTAAGAAAAACGTTGTTCTTGACTGTATACTTTATATAAAACAATTTGTATTCTTTCTACGTCTACTTTTGATTTTTTTGATAGTCTTTTTTGTTACTAAAGACAATAATCAAGAAAAATTATGTTATATTTTGATAACTCTCCATTTTATAACATTAAGTATTCAAACAGTGGCATTTGTATCTGTATTTAAAATTTATCTCGCATAACACCGCTTGTTTTATATTATAGATTGCAAAACACAGCAAATACCTACAGTTTAGCAGTGCCTGACAGAACACTCACAGAAAAACTTTAGTCAACCGGCCAAAACTTGATATAGCGGCAAATCGATCAAGAACCTAGTGGATTATAATATCACATATATACTTACTTATTATTTAAAATTAATTGAAAGCACGTTTTTTAATCTAAGAGCGAGAATGCTAGTCTATATGACACCTTGTTGTAAAAAAGAAGTTACCCAGACAATCTTTTTTCGAAACACGAGCTATCCGACTAAATTTTTTTCAAAATGAGAGCTGACCGACCAACTTTTTTTTGAAATTAGGGTTATACTATCATTTTTTTATTAAAGAAAAAGGCTTACTTACTGACTAACTTTTTTCTAGAAATGAAAACTAACCGAGTAAATAATTCTATTTCAAAAAGATATTTAACCGAACAATTTATTTTTCAAAATGCTAGTCAACCGCTCACATCTCATTTGGTTCTGATAATCAACTGATATAATTTATTTAAAAATAGTAGTAACTAAAGATGAAAACTTTTAGTAATAAAAAAAAACCACACTGAGTTTTATTAAAATTGACACAATCCAACTCACTCGGGCAGGTTTGATAAATTATATTTCTTGAGGGAACTCATGTCATGACCCTCTACTTGTTTTTAACTAGAATAATAAGAAAAACACTTTAAAAAAAAACAATGAAAGCTTGATTACTTGAAAAAAAATTTTAAAATATTTATCCGAAGACTAAAATATGTTAGTTTGCTTTCACATATTTAAATAAAAGCTATACTTTTTGCGTTTTTAAAACAACATATAATATTTTGTTTACGTCGCTCTGTTTTTTCAATGTTCATAAAACTTTTTTTTCGTTTATAATCAGATGAAGCCAAGTTTGTTACTTGTTGGAGAGAGAAGGGGGAGAATGAGAGATCTCCACACCGCGGCTACTATCCTAATCTGAGTGTACTATAATGCTTTTTTTTATTAAACTTTTTTTAAAAAAGTTAAGAAAAACGACTAAGCAAAAAACGTGCGAAAACATATTGTCTGTAGAGAATTCAGCAATTATAACTTTAGTCTGTGTATGTTAGACCGTGTTTAGTTCGTCTTTTAAAAAATGTTTTTTATCTTTGCAGATCAATCTAAAGTATAAGCTGTAATCAAAGTATAATAATCAAATATTGTTTTTATCGTATCAGATTTTTTAGCGGGTTTAAAAACAAAAAAAGGGGGTTAAAAAGACACTTCTCTATACAGGTTTTAGTTTATCTTCTGTGAACAGTCGGTTTATATTATTTTGTGCAACAACAACCCAAGGTTTACTTTGTTAAATTAATAAAAAAAATTTTCTACATTCTTAATTTTTAAAAAAATCAAACAAAATATAAAAAATATAAAAAATATAAAAAATTTATTAAAAAAAATAAAAAAATAAAAAAATATTTTATTCTAAAAAAGTAAATTCATTAAGGGATAAGTCTCTAAAATAATATAAAAAAAAGATTTTAGCTAACGAGTTTTGAATTAACAGCTATCCACGCATTTATACACTAGATTGCCGAAAACTGTAAACCCCCGCTGAACCCCTATATTTTTTTAACTAATATGTTCTTTCATTAAATGGCACTTGTGGCGCTGTCCTTTCTCTTTATTTAGTCTGATCTGACTATTGTATATATTTGTTATGTTTGTTCTTTAAGGTTGAGTATATTGTAATATAATAGTCGCGTTTTTACGAATTGTTTTTTTTTTGTTGACTAACCTCTAATATAGTTTTACTCAGTTGGTTTTGATAGAAGTAAGAAATGTGTATATGTATATTATAAAGCATCATGCTTTTTAAGTAAATTTTCAGACAGTCGTTTAGTTTCACTCTGTTTCTCATAACAGATTTTGTCTTTTCCAGAAGTTATAAAACACAACATTCTACACGATTTATAAATAGGTTTAACTTATAATGGCTTGGTTACTGTTATGTTAGTTATAGTCTATATAACTCGGTTGATTCTTCGTCGATTTTAGCTATGTTTTTTATGAACGATGATTATGTTATATACTAAAATGTTTTAAAACTTTTATCGCCCATAATCACACTTGAACCAATCTTGTTATGCTTTTGTTTTATTTATCGACAAAAGATTTATATATAGGTGTCTTGATATCAAAGAAATTTTTGTAGTCATAGTTTAAATAAGAATAAAAATAAATAATAAATACTTCACTCAATAGAAGTGTTTATAAAACAAAAGTCTGTCCTTTAATTTACGTTTGTCTTCTTTTGTATATTGTATTAACTACTGTTTTGACCCTTCTACTTTTACTAACATTATCTCTGTGTTCTTTGGTGCTTTGTTTTAGGGTTTCTGGTTCACATTCTGGTTCACATTCTGGCTCGCATATAGTTGTTTCGCCTATCAAATGTTCACATGCCCCAGAAATTGAACCTATTTTTCTTAAAGCACTTTTTTTATTTGTAAATATATGTTCTGTGTTTGAGTGATTTATTATGGTGTGGGGAGGGAGATTGATTGTTTCGATTTTATTCTCTTTGATAGGAGTTGTGTTTTCAGGTTTAGGAATATCTGTGTCTGTTTTCTCTGATTTAAAAGATAATTGTTCTAAAAATTGTGTGAACAGTGGTTTTAGAAGATCTATTTGTTTCTGTTTTTTTGTTTCGGGCTCGGGTTCGTCTACTTTATTTTTTTTGGTCACTTTTTCGTTCTCATTTTCCTCTTCTTTTTCCTCTTTTCGCGGTATTTTAATTTTTGGTTTATCACCGTGTATTATATTATCAGGCTTCTTATTATCATCAATATCATTAATACGGGACGATTTTTCTTTTTTTATTTCAGCTTTTGTTTGAGACGATGTACACTCTTCTTTTATATAAACGGTTTTTGGAATTACTGCTTCTGAATATTCAAAACTTTCGTCGGGGTATCTTCTGACTATATTTTTTTGATATCCTGTTTTTTTTTCTCGCATCGCTTTACGTATATTTAAATCTCGATCTTTTAAATAATCTTTACTATTAGAGACATTATGAATATTTTTTGTTATGCCTTTAAGGTCTCGATACGACGAATCATCTACAGCATCAATTGTTGTTGTTTTTAAAACAGTCTTAGTTTCTACAACTGTCGTAACAGAGTAATTTAAAATAGGTTTTTCTTTTTCAATGGTAGTAGTAAATTCTCTATATAGTGTGAGAGGTATTTCACTAGTAACAGTTTTTGTTTCATATCTTATCAAAGTGACGGGCTCTGTTCCAGCTTGTTCTAATGATATTTCTGATGCCAAAGGTGTTTTAGGATCTAATGATTTTGTAGTGAGCGGATTAGTAATTGAGGATACAATAAAAGAGTGGGGCGGGACAGTGGATGGTTTGGGAGTCGTTTCAGGCTCTGGTATATTTGGAGGAACTTTTGGACTTGGGTATATATTTTCGGATGGGTTAAAGACATCATGTACTCTCTCTTTTATTGTAACAGTCTTTGTAATTGATTCGGGGCAGGATTCTTCAGTGTCGTGTTTTATGGCGTGTCGCCTCTTAGTTTTTCTTTTCTGAACATCATGTTCTTCAGAATCAAACAAAGAACCTGAAGACGAACACTCCTCTCTTTTATGCTTTTTCTTTCTTGTAGAAAAGCTTGTATTTTCTTGATGTTCAATAGTTTTTGTTACAGGAGGTAAAGTGACCGTCTTTACTTCAGGAATAGGCGGAGAGACTTGGATTATTGTTGTTTTTTCTTCATCAACAACGGGTGCTTTTGTTACTGTTACTGTTTTTGGTTCTATTTTTTCTTCGTCAACAACAGGTTCTTTTGTTACTGTTACTGTCTTTGGTTCTATTTTTTCTTCTTTAATCTCATTTTTCGCTGGTTCAGGTTCAGGTTTCGCCACGTCAATAGTTTTAACATTATTGTATTCTTTAGTAGTAGTTTCATGAGCATTCACAGTATTCTGCAAAGACTCTTCTTTAATTGTCACAGTTACTGTTTTTGTATTATTCTTTAACTCGCTTTCATTTGTTACTGAACTTGACTTGTTTTCTGTTTTACGTTTTTTCTTTTTCGAACGCGGCCGTTTTTCGGGCTTTTCCACTGACGAACTAGATGATTCGTTTTGGATCATTTTTTTCTTTTTTTTTGTCGTTTGTATCTCAGGAGTAGGAATAGATTCGATTGTCTTAGTAACATAAATGTCTTTAACAACTGTGTTCGGATTCATTTGACTTCGAATAGAGTTTATATTTGAGACATTGTTTATATTTGCCAGGCCTGTCTGACTACCTATCGAGTTTGTATTCGATAACGTGTTTATGTTTGATAAGGAATTTATATTCGCCATGCCTCCCATAAAAGGATTATATCTTAAATATATCTGTAATGGTTTCTTCCTAACTTCAATAACACAGATATCTGTAAGACATTGTCTATCTCGTTGTATTGGAAGGTTCAAAGACGTTAAATATCGATCGTAATTAGCCCGAGGATAATAAATAGAATTCTGACATTCATATTGAGGTATATTATAAGTTTCGCACTGGTTTTGTAGATTAGTTGTATATATTTGAGCACTTTTACAAAATTTGTTGTTTATGAAAAGGAGATGCATACAAAAAATTACCAAGTTGTATATTTAGATGAAAAGATCTATATCTATTTTTGTTTTGATTTTAATCAAATCGTAAAAAAATTTTTTATCAAAAAATTGAACAAAAAAATATTTTCATAAAAACAGTTTATAGCAAAGACTTTGATAAAACGATAGTTTCTGTGTAAACAACCATGTAATTTTCTTCTATCTTGATCACAAGTTCGAAAGTACAAGTATTATATTTAGTGACAAAAGAACCCTCGACAATATAATCGACTTTAAAATAACCAAACACAACATCTTTCCCATCAACATAATTTCCAATTCGAAAATATAAAAAAGAATTTTTGTCTCCAAAAAACGCAAGTTTAAATTTAAATTGCCTTGAAAAACAATCCTGCCGCTTTATTTCTATTATTTTAAACAAATACAGGTATTTTTCGATAAACAAAAGATTATACCTTTTATCAAAATTTACCAAATCTTCAAAACGCGAAATTTCCATTGAGTTCGTTTTATAAATTTTTCCGAAAAAGTTAATAAAAAGACCGTTAAAAAAACTCGAAGTACCAAAAAACTGTAATATGTAAATTGAAGGATTTTCTAAGGTTTTTAATAAACTAAGAATATACTCTTTTTCTGTATTGTTTCGCCCATTGGTTTTAATGAAGTAGTCTATAAGTGCTCTAATGAATAAAATATTTTTCAGGCCTTGAGTTGAAACTGTTAATTCTTTCTGTAAATCCGTGATTAATAAATCTGATTTTAATAAATAAATTATATCAGGTGACGGTTTCATCAAATATTTCAAATTACCAAATATTTTCAACTCCTTACAGAACGTATTTAGGTCTATTTCATGAAGCCATTCGCCGTAAATAGACTCGAAAGTTTCTAGTTTTTTTTATTCTCGGCGGCAGTCAAGCCCATATTTTTACTTTTTAAACCGCACTCAATAAATAAAATTAAAAGAGCAATAAACACAACATTTTCTGTTCCTATCGTTTGAATTGACTGCTTAAAACACGAATTGGTTAAGATAACGTCACAGGGTATTTTGGTTTCCGCTCCTATACTAACTGGTTTATTTAAGACATCTTCTATTTTAATTCCCGGGTTCAAGAAAATTTGACTAAAAAACTTTTTCAACACTTCAAAATTATTTCTGACACAGAAGATAAGCTCTTTGATTTGGATAGAATAATTTTCTAATTCATATAAGTATATTAGAAACTTGAAGTCTGTGTTTACACAAGATATTAAAGTTAATTGAAGATTAGCGTCTTTTAATAAATATCTGATCGCCTTCGATTCCTTAAAAGAACACTTTTGTTTTTTCATATTTATCATAAAATCTAAACTAAGAAAGGCTTCAGATTCAATTGAGGATTTATATTTAAAGCACAACAGTTTTATAAATTCGGATGCGACGTCAACGACAATATCTGATTCGTCGTACAAAGAATCAATGAAACTATCAAAATACGCTTCAAATACTTCAACTGAGTCGATAAATAAAAACATTGTAATTAAAGTCTGTACTTTTACCTGATAATTTTCAGCGTCTAATAGTTTAACCAATAAGTTCTTTTCCTTAATTAGTTCCAATTTTTCTTCCATATTAAATGGCATAATTCTTAAAAGCAGGGAGAGATATAATAGAGTCTCTTGAGTGTACAAGTTAGAAAGTTTCGACACATGTTCTTTGGTTGTATTGTCAAAGAACCTTTCTGGGTTAAGAATTACCGAATAAACCTCTCTACTTTTATCAAAAAAGAGTTTCTGAACTGGGTTTTTAGGGTTCTTTTTTATCCGGGGAGCGCCAACATCCGAAGTTTCATTTGCAGAAATGTTTTCAACTAGCTTAGTTAACTTGGTGTTAACGGATTGCATGTATGGCTCGGGAATTGGCGTATTGATGTTTTTCAACCTCTTAATTATGCGCCGTATAGAAAAATTATGTGGTTCTTGTAATTCGGGGATTTCTTCTTCAAATTGGACAGTCGTCTTGAAAGTCTTCTTGGTTTCAGGTGTCCTTTTCAACAATTTTATGTCAATATTGTCAGGAACTTGAACAGCATCCAACAATTTCTGTTGGTAAATAGCGATGGAAAAATTATAAGGAAAAAAAACGTACTTCCGGTGGAGAATGTTACTGTAAGAGGAGTCTTCAAACAACAAATTAAACGAGTTCTTGGAATTTTGTGATTGAAAAATTGGGTCAAAAAAGATTTCAAAAAATTTTTCAAAAATCGATTGTAAGACTTTTTCGTTGTTAATCTTTAGGAAATTATTGAAAACTACTTTTGAAAAAGTTTTTGAGTCCAATGATTCAATTATTTTATGTAAATCCATGATGTTGTTTGACTTAAAGCTCTCAAACTTCTGTTCAAAAAAGTTTAAGTCCTTTTGTTCCTTAAGAGTAATAACAGACGATTTAAAAGTTAAGACAGTTTTTTGATTTTTTATTTCTTTATTTGTTTTTTTATTTGCTTCTTGACCAGGTTTCTTATTTACTTCATGGTTTGTTTCTTGTAATACCTTTTGATTGGCGATTCGATTTATTTCCCGATAAGGGCCCTGATTCATTTCTATATTCGCTTCTCCATGTTTTTCTCTCTTTGCTGCCTGATTTATTGCTAGATTTCCTTCTAGATTTATTGTACGTTTTCTTTCTTGTCCGGCTTCCTGTTCTATTTCTTTGTTGGTACTTTCTTTTTTTTTCTGATTGGCTGCAATTATAAGTTCCAGTCTTGATTGTTCTGATTTTGTTTCCTGAACCGAAATTTCTTGATTTTTTTTTTGATTGGCTGCAATTATAAGTTCTGGTCTTGGTTGTTCTAGTTTTGATTTCTGAACCGAAGTTCCTTGATTTTTTTTTTGATTGGCTGCAATTATAAGTTCTGGTCTTGGTTGTTCTAGTTTTGTTTCCTGAACCGAAGTTTCTTGATTTTTTTTTTGATTGGCTGCAATTATAAGTTCTGGTCTTGGTTGTTCTAGTTTTGTTTCCCCAACCAAAGTTTTCTGATTTTTTTTTTGATCGCGAGAGAATATATTGGTTGGTTCATGGAAGAGAATAGCTTTATTCTCTGCCTCTTTAGCGCTTAGACCTTCATTACACTCATCTTGATTGTCTTGTCGCTTGATTTTCTTTTTATTTTTTTCTTCGTATTCTCGCATGAGCTCTTGTTTTATTTCGTGTAAAATCTCCTGTTTTATTTCCTCCTTTATCTCCTTTCTAATCTCCTTAACAATATCTTTAATGATGTCTCGTATAATTTCTTGCTTTATATCGGATTTTCTTTCATCGGATAAATCTGTCATGCTGAATTTTTTATGAATAAAAACGTGTTATTTTAATATTATTTTTTTCCGAGTTGAAATAATTAAAAATAAAAATTTTGTTTAAAAAAAACAAAGAACGTTTATTTTTAATAAAAAAGACTTAAGAAATTGAAGTTCCATTAAATAAACTTATAATCGTAAAACGGCGACAATAAAACATAATTTTATATTATAAACTATCATATAGTCACTATATTTTTATATATTTTTCAATATTTTTCGTCATATTTGAATTGCTGCGAAACATTATTAAATTTGAGAGACACATTAAGCAGAAGAGAAAATAATATAGGATGAAGAAGGCGAGTGGTTGAAGGGCTAAGAATAAGAATATCTTTTTTAGAAAAATACTCTGTGATTGTGTAACTTAAAAACATACAAATAATAACGAAGACGAGAAAAAAAAAGATAAACAGAAATAAGCGTTTACCTTCTTTGATACTCGATTAAACTACTGAAATAAAAACTATACTTTAAGCAAAAAAAACCACAGTATTAAAAAAAGAAAGTAAAAAGTCGCGTTGGTGAGTATATAAATTACGATCGAAGAATGAAAGCCTTTTTTTTATCAATCGTACTAAAGACCTTATCAACTCCAACACTTAAAAAAAGATTAAAAACATTTTAACTATACCCCCGTATTTCATATATATTATTTTAACTAAAATGTCAGTTGATTTCTTGAAAAGCTCGTGTTTAAAAAAAATATAGTAACACTCTCTTCTTTCCCGAACAAAAAAACAATATATTCAATTGAAATAAATATGAGAATTACCAAATATGTAGTTTCGTTATCTAAACATTTTCATATTTTAAATAAAAAATAAAAATATTTAATCAAAAAAACGTTTTTTGAAATTTCAATTATTTTTTTTGGCAAAATTTATTTTTTAGTTTGAAATGTTTTTTAAAATATATCGGTTTTGTACTATACCACTTTTCAAAAGTTTGAGAAAAACTTGTTGGCTGGTTTTTGTTTTGAATTACGAGTCAATCATTTGCAGATAAAAACTTATACACTCACACAACTATAAATGATAAAAAAACGATATACTATATTATGCATTTGACAAAAAGTTATCAAAGTAACAACAATTAAATCATTTTATAGTAAATTCTGAAAAATTGTTTTAAACAGCGAAAACACACGTATTAGAGTACTCGTGAACGAGAAAATAAATATAAAAGAAGCTAAATAAAAGAAGCTAACCCGGCGAAATTCATGAAAAAATATAAAGATGTTTAGACGAAGGGTTATGTGTGTTTAAGCGCAACTGTAACTAAAAAAACCTTTTTTACCGTTTGAGAAAAATATTGTGTTTTTTTAATTTTTTCTTGAATAAAACATCGACATTGGATTATATTAATGGGCAAGTAAATATATAAGTACCCAATAAGAGATCCCACAGAGAGAGCATTTTTGGATCAAGGTGGGATTTTTTATTGTGATAAAAAATTATAAAAAAACTACTCAAATAAATAAAGGTATGTCTATAAAAACTGAACATTACAGACCGTATATAAAAATACAACCAACAATTTGTCTTTCAAAAAGTAAAAAAATGATTTGAGCATCTGATAAAAACATAAACAAGAGCGTATTTCATACCAAACATTTAAACCGTTTCGTACACAACGAGAAACAAAAAACCAAATACACATGTTAAAATTTTTTTTACTGTTCTTCGGCCTTTTCCTGTCCATACACTATAATATTATTATACTGTATAAAACAAACAGTTCTTCTAAATATCAGTCTCCAATAGCCGCTCCCTAACACACAGTCTCAACTTTTCTCTTAATTCTAAAATATCATATTCTCCGTCTTTTTTATATAACTTAACCTTACCGGACTGCTCCTCGATCTTACCAATTAATAGAATAATAGAATAACCCTTTTCTACAGCCGTCTTTATATTTTTACTTGCCTTTTGATTATTGTCAAAAAGATAATATTGGAATTCACCAAACACGCTCACGACTTTATTTATATATTCTTCTGACCCTGACATATTAATAATGGCGATCTGATTTGGTGTTAACCAAAAAGGTATTTTAAATTTACCAAAATTCTCCAACAATATGGCCATAAATCTCTCAATGCTTCCTAATAAGGCTCTATGAATTATTACTGGTGTGATTTTATTACCTTCATTGTTAATATAACAGAGATTAAATCGTTTAGGTAATTGAAAATCCAATTGAATAGTTGAACACTGATGTTGTTTACCCAAACTATCGGTTAAATTTATATCTATTTTTGGGCCATAAAATGCTCCATCACCAGGGTTTAGTTTATACTTATATTTTGATAAAGAGAATTTTAATTGAGTCTCAGCAAAATCCCACTCTTCCAAAGTGCCTAAAAACTTACTTGGGCGTGTTGATAAGCAGAGTTCATACTTGAAGCCGAATATTTTGTCAAGAATATAATGCATAAAGTCCAAGTTATCGTCTATCTCTGTTTTTAATTGGGATAATGTGCAGAATATATGAGCATCGTCTTGAGAAAACCTTCTTACTCTAGTGAGACCGGTTAAGCAACCGGATAATTCGTTACGATGTAGGACTCCGAAATCGGCATAGCGGATCGGTAAATCTTTATAAGAAAATGACTGTGAGGAGAAAATTAAGCAATGACCCGGACAATTCATCGGTTTAAGTGCGTATTGATGATGTGAATCCACATTCCCCTGAAAACCATCAGAGTTAGTAATGTCTGTAGAAGAACCAGGGGAAACAATACCTGAAGAACTGTTAGGTGTGACAGGGGCGCCAATAGTGCCTGAACCAATACTGTTTTTCTTTTCAACCTTTCCTGCTACATCGTCCTCAGTGTCACCGTTGCTCTGTTTTATAAAAAATATATGTTCCTTATAATTTTCTAAATGCCCGGATTGCTCCCATATTTTAACCGAATAAATATTTGGCGTAATAACTTCTTTGAACTCTCTAATCTTATATTGTTCTCTAATTAACTCCATCAGCTTGTTATAAATATGAGTCCCTTTTGGGAGAAAAAAACACGACCCTGGACTATATTCATGAAACAAAAACAAGTCCATTTCTCTACCAATAACCCTATGATTTCTTAATTTGGCCAACTCCATGTTTTCTTTGTAAATTCTATAACCCCCCTTATTAGGAAAAGACACGCCATAAATTCTAGTGAGTTTATCGTTGTGGACATCTCCTAAGAAATAGCTTCCACCGTGATGAGTAATAATTAATTCCTTAACAAAGTTCGTATTTGGAATATGGGGTCCTTTACAAAAATCATTAAATTCACCTAGTTTGTAAATTGTGCTACTTTCATCATCTCCCATCTGTGATATATAATGTGTTTTGTATTTGTTATGGCCAAATAATTTTAATAACTCTGATTTTGTAAATGTTTCAGGTATAAATTTGAGTTTTAATTTAAGAATTTTTGATACGTTTTTTTGTATATCTATATAACTTTCTTCGTTGAATAACGTGTTGTTTGGCAGCAGAACATCATAATAAAATCCTGTGTCGGTAGGGGGTCCACTGGATATTAGCGCATCTGGGTATGTCATTAATATTGCGTACCCTAAAATGTGCGCCGATGAGTGTTTAAATATAGTCTGGGCTTCTTGGTCGGCATAGTCTAATAATTGTAATTCTGTATCAGAGGTTATTATTGCAGATAAATCTGATAAAATAGAGTTTAATTTGCAGACTATAGGTGCCTCTATTTTACGGTTATCTATGTTACCATCCAAAGCACTTTTATTAGCAGCAACAGTTTCATAATAGCTTATTTGATTTAGAAAATCTGTTACGGTTAAGGGCTGTGATTGATGGAATTCTTTATCCTGAAAGATTATTGTAAATACTTGCTCTGTAGACATGGTTTTTTTCATATATTTTTATTTTATGCTATATTCTTATGAAATGAAAAAAAGCAAAAAACAGCATAAATCAGATTTTAATAAAATTTATGCAAAAATAATATAATATTTACACAGTAGCTTCTGCTAGATCTTCTTTCTACAGAGTAACGCAGAAATATAAATAAGTTTATGTAAAAACGAATTTTTTTTAATAAACAAAACTAAGTATAATAATTTATAATAAGAAACATAATATTTAGGAATATAATTTAACAGACCACACAATGATTTTATCTTTTAACGAAACATATTATGTTATTCGCAAATGCTAATTATATTTTATAATATTATTTGTTTATTATAAATTACTATATTTGTTTTTGTTTATTAAAATAAATTATATTTCTACATCACGCAGTAATATACAATACTATTAAAAAGTTAAATATAGAAAAAAAATCTTTATTTGATGAAGTTCGCTTTTAACAAATATTAAAATTTACATGAACAATGTGAAGTTGGTGCGTTGTGTTTTAAATCAATGCTTTTTAAAAACATTTATCTCGCTAATTCATGCACATTTTAATTTCTGAAAAAATCAGCTCAGCGCTTTTCTACAGAATTTTTGAAATTTGTATAAACAAAAAGAAATTTTTAAAAACGATAAATCGGCTTTACACGATTGTAGCGTAATAACAATGACATTTTAATAATAGAGAACGTTATTGTACTCGAATATTTTTATTAAATAAAAATATTTCCTGTTATTTTTCTATTAAGAATGTCGCGTCATAATAATCCCTAATTAACTTATACAGAAAGTTTTAATTTTTCTATATAGGATTGATATAGAAATTAATATTACGATAATTATCATAATAATAATTCCCATATTAAGCTTACAGTATAAATTATATTTTTCATGCGTTAATTAGAAATTATTATTACGCAAAACTCTTAATAAAAACTGTAGTAGAAAATTCTTCACTTAATGAAATTACTTGGTTATAGTGCGCACTATTATTACGATATCATTATTATTCCGCTATACACAATAAACATAGGTACTTTTATAATAGCCTCATATAAACATATATATTAGTTGATTAAATCAATTTTTTAGTTTAAATCAAAAATGGGTTTTTTCATATAAAGCTTATTTAGCTGCGATAATGAGTGTATTATTTAATAAAAATTTTACTTATTTTTAATAAAATTATGCGGCGATACTAAAAAAGTACTCAGTTTTAAACAAATCTTTTCTAGTTTTTAAATAGTATCGCGTTAACTATACCAAATCTGGTTAAGTATTTGCAACACCTAAGCTAAAAATCTATTTAATTTAAAAACAATTTGTTTTTAAGATAGATGCGTAGCTGAGATTCACTGTTTCGTATCATAAAGAGTTATATTTTTTTATACAGTGACTGTCCCTAAGATTTCGGTCTGATTCTATATATTAAGAATGTGTTTTTATCTCCCTTCGCTGTGTCTTCAATGAGTGTCACTATAACTGTGAACTAAAAAAACTTATCGTTAATAAACTGCTTGTAACGCGATGTTTAGCCAGCCGCGGACTCTTTAATAAAAAAACTTCGTCATCTCGAGTAAATATAAATATGAACAAAAATAAGATAAAAAAAAGAAGAACGAACAATATAAGTCAATAACGACAGAAAAGCAAGTCTATTAATAAAACAGTTTAATTAACAAAACATTAAATAATATTAGCAAAAATCGCTTTACAGTTCACCTTATTTCTTTAACGAAAAAAATACGAGATAATACAGACCATTAAGGCTCAGAAACAGTTTATGATATATAATATGGTATCTCTTAAATCAGATTAAAAAAAGTGTTTCTAAAAAAACTTTGGGTTTTTGTTTTTTAAACGATTAATTTTAAATCGTTTGTCGATAAAACAAAATCGTTTTTTTAAAAGAGAACGCTTCCGCCACACTGGGGCGTGAATTATAGGTCTAGAAATCATCACAAGAAAGCTTGGGCTTTAATTGTGTTAAAATTAAAAATTCTGTTTAATACATCGGATAATATATTATGATAATTTTATTATCAGCCATGTATAGCAACCATATTTCGAATGCAAAAAATCTTATCCAAATAAAAACAGTACAGTTTCATGGCATACATAAAGCAATTGTGTTAAGTTTCTCAGGTGTAACTAAGCCCAAAACTATTAATTCACATGATATAATTTCTGTAGTCTTTCCCGCCAATAAAATATACCAGGTTGGTCTGAAGACAATTTGTTCTTATGGTTTATTGCTCATTTCCTAAATTTTAAGAGGGGCCGTAAAGCGAAATTATTTGATAACCTATTGCATGTCAACATTGGTTTATAAAAATATACTGTAAAAAACTCTCAATTTAGAAGCTATAGTTTAAGAAAACACCAAGCTCGGCAGACTTTTCTAATGATTATAATAGGTTAAAATATATTTCAACTAACGATAAGAGGATCGAAGGCTATTTGAACATGGTTGACTAAAAAAGCTCTTTTTACATGTTTTTTATGTTAATTCTGTAAGTTTTTCTCTATAAATAAAACAATAAGCCTCAAAGAAGCGATTCGAATGTTCAGAAAACTTCTGGGTATAAGACTAGACATCGACTCAACATATGTCTTAAAAGTTCTACATAAAATCTGAATTGTTTAATGTTTCAAGTGTTTTTATGAACGAACTCAAGTATCCATAAATATGATTACTTTTCATTGTAGTGAAGACAATTGTTCAATACAAACATTTAGAGTAATAAAGTTGGGGTATAGCTGCTGCTAATTCTGCCGGAACGTTTTTTTATGAGTATAGATGAGATCGAAGTTCAATATAAACAAGCAAATGTTTTAGATAACTTTAAAAACACGATTTAATATTTCTATATATGCTCCATCTATTGGCTATCTATATTTTAAATGTTTTTACCTTTTTATTACATCGTATATATAACAGTGTTAATACAATATACGTGGGTTAACTTTAGATATGTTTATTATTTATCAAACTGAAACGGTCTTGTGCTTTAGAATGTGTTATATATATGATTTTGAAATCTTTTATTAGCTGGTATATAATTTGGAAAAGCCTTGTTCGAATTAAATTGGTTCGTATAAATATTTTCTATTTTTAAAATATAATCAATCGTTTTTAATCTTAACAAAATACACTCATGGGGTTAATTAGGCTTAAATTTATCTACACAAATAATATTCTAGATGTACGGGGGTATATATTAGAGAAGTTGTTTTATAAATTAGATATTTTACTCAAAAAGTTTCAGGCACATTAAAACAAAATAAAATAAAAATAAGAAAACAAAGATAAATAAATGTTTATAATTCTTAAGATTATTTAAACAAATGCTGTTTCTTAATAGCTGCTGGGGGATGTGGATCAAATTTAATATTACTTTTTATCTAATTTTTATAAAATGGTTTGAAATATTTTTAGAGCATAGATAGATATACTCACTATTTTCTTAAAAAAAGCCTGGAGTTAAACTTCTCGTCTCTATTTTAACAAAAATTTTGTTAGGTTAAAAGTCGCAACTAAAAATTAAAACAAAAGATGTTTGTTTTAATTAAAGGTATCATAGTGTCGACTTCAATAACGGAAGTGCGTATATTTACTTATATATGGCTGTTGGTACATGAAAATTGTTTCGCATATAATTCAAATCAAGACTAGAATGTTGCTTAAGAAGGTTAGAGCATAAACAAAAACACATGCTTGTACATCAGAAAATCTTTGAACAAACGAGCGATCTTGTGATATCTCTAAACAACAACAGCGATTAAACTGAGCTGCTGTTTATTAGAGATCTCATCAGCTCTACTTTTCAATTTTATAACGATAAAACTTTCTCGTCAAAGAGGCCGAGCGAAAAAAATCTTTCTTATACTAAAGTAGAATGAAAAGAAAAAGAATACATGAGCAATATAGCTATAATCGGTGGAGGACCGGCTGCATTAATGTTAATAAAATCTCTTCAGTCAAAAACAAAAAGCAATAAAACAGAAAACAACATAACAATTTCTTTGTATGAAAAAAGCTCTCGATTGCTAGATTTTTTTCACAAATATTTTTCTGACGATTCCGACTCTAAAAACTTAGATAAGATATTATTAAAGGGAATAGATGATAATGTATCACTTTATCTAAATA
Organism: Cucumispora dikerogammari; assembly: GCA_014805705.1. Taxonomy (NCBI): domain Eukaryota; kingdom Fungi; phylum Microsporidia; genus Cucumispora; species Cucumispora dikerogammari. The sequence goes on along the minus strand of SBJP01000088.1, from coordinate 6,557 downwards.
CAGATATTCATCTGCGTTCAGTCGAAAAAATATGTAAAGAAAATTTATTTACAGATGTAGTTTTTGCAATTGGAATGAAAGAAAAACCCCCTTTGCTTTCTAATCAAGAAAGTGCTTTAAATGTCTTAGAAAAGCTAAAAACGGATGTAAAATACAAAAACACTTTACACAACGCCAAAGTTGCAATTATTGGCTGTGGGAATGTTACAATGGATTTAACAAGAGCTTTAGTAAAAGTAGGAGCCGATAAAATATATTCATTATGTCGCAGTGGGTGGGAAACAGCCAAATTTACCAATTCAGAACTTATCAAAACAGTTAATTATTTGGACGGTGATTTTTCTACAAAAAATTTTCATAACAGCAGAAGAGGTGAGGTAGAAAACAACGAGACAAATAATAAAATAAGCGCCATATTAACAAAAGCGAGTCTTAAAAGGAGGGAAACTTTCTTAAGCAAGTTTCAAGATCTTGGGCAGTTAAAAAACAATAAATTCTCAATTTTTTTTAGAACCTCAATAAAGGAAATAAGCGAAGAAAAAAATAATCAAAAATACACAATAACAACCAACAATAACGACATAATAAAAGTAGATAAGATCATATCTGCCATAGGTTTTAATCCAATAGATATAAGTCCTTATGTAAACATTATTGAAAGCATGTCAAATCCACCAAGAATTCACCAACTGGGAGGATGTAAAAACGGAGCAACGCGCATTGATGAAATTTCAAGAGAAGCTGATGTTTTATCAGAAAAACTAATTAACTTATGTAACCCTTCACTTAATTAACTTATGATACCCTTCATTTAAGCAATATTTCACATTCAATCAAGTCAATATTAAGGTTCTCAACAAATTCAAAATATTTATTTATCTGTTTTTCAAACAACTTTGCTATTTTTTTGTCATTTAATTTAACTAAAAGAAATATAAAAATCTCCAAATTCTTGACATTTCTAGACAAAACGTGTAACAAATGAAGCGTCTTTTCCATATTTGTTTTTAAAATTTTAATTATATCCGTTTCGTTTTCTTTAATATTGTTAATATTTTCATTTAAAAAATCTATCCAAAAATAATCCTCGTTTTTAAAAGTAGCCTTAAAAAGAAGTTTGAATTTTTCATGAAAGTCGTTCAATGTTTTTAAATGAAAATCTCTTTCTTTTTCTTCCACCTCTTTCAATTTAGCAAGTTCTTTATTTTCTTTTTCTATATTTTTTAGGATGTAAATTGCGCCGTCAGCATCGCAGGCACCAATGACTCTCTCTGTAAATAAATTAAAGTCAAAAATGGACCAAATTCGTTCCGTGGATAAATTAGACGAGTCTTTTAACTTGAAAACACCTTTTTTATATGAAAAATATTTTATTATTCCATCCAAGTCGCTGCTATAGAAACCCTGTGGAACAGTGAGAATTTTTACAACTGGAGATTTATGCTCTTCTATTTTTTGAATTATTTGGAATTCTTTGAGAAGATCATAAATACAAACTGTAGTGTCGGTTGAAGAAGAAACTAAAAAATTTTTAAATACTTCCAAAGACCAAATACCTTTTAGATGGTTTTTTAGTGTATTGGTTAATTTACCAGTCATTGAATGAACCTTAATTGTTTTATCGTTCGAACCAGTCGCTATAAATAAAGTGCCTTCTATAATTAAAAACTTAAGACAATTTATTTCTTTATCGTGAATTAGTTTTGTTAAAAAAGTCGTAAAAGTCAACTTTTTTTTAAAAAAAGTATAAGTAAGTAATTGAATGGTTTTGTCTTTAGACACGGTAGCCAGGTAAAAGGTATCTCCATGTTGAATTATATCTATTGCATTAATCTGATGTGTTTGGTTTATGTGTTCATGCAACAGTTTCATGCAATCAGAATCATAAACTTTCCAGCGGTTTCCAGTGCAAATAAACACCAATTTATTAATAGAATCGAATTTTATTGATAAGACGGCGTCTGTTTGTAAAATTTTCTTACCAACAAATATATTTCTTTTAAAATCCATCGAATCAGAGATAAACAGGTGATTAGCAGCAACTAAAAGTTTATTGCTTTCCTTGAGAAAAACGATGTCGCTTACTTCACTAATCGATTGGATTTCATAATTAATTTGAAAATCCTTAATTATTGAAATGGAAAACTGATCAGATACAAGATAAGGTAAATTTAAATGAACATTTTCCAAGTATCCGTTCATCTTTAAATTACAAACAAACAAACCATCGTTCAATTTATAAATTTTAATTTCTCCGTCAACCAAAACAGCAATTTTATTATCAAAAATCTGAAAATAATTTATACCACAAATCGTTTGTAATTCTTTAATTAACGAAACATTTGTATCCGTAAAATTAAATAGATTTCCATCCTCATTTAATAAATAGAGTTTATTTTCAAAAGCTTCAATCTGTTTAATTGTAAAATGTAATTGTGTTTTAAAGCGCAAATCGATACAAAAATCTTCATAATCAATTCTGTAACAAATTAAAAAATTCTCATTATTAATTAAATAAAAATTGTTGTTAATTAAAACAGGCTTAACTTTATTATAACTACATTTTTTTTTAAAAAATTTCTTATTAATTTTGTCAAATAAAACGATGTTATTTTTATTAATAAAAATAAAAAAATTTTCTTTATTTGAAACGTAAAAATCTGCTTCTGTTTTTAAAATAGCTAGTTTCTCAAACGACGTATGGTCGATTGAATATAAAGTTGATGAAGTTAAAACGAAGACCTTTTCTTCAAATATTGTGAGTTGTTTTATTTCTGCTTGAAATTTTATTGGTTTTGAAGAAAACGTTTCATTCGTAAAATATAATGTATTTCCATAAACAGAAATTAATAGATTGTTGATAATTAAAGGAGGTATTATTCCCTCGTTTATTGGCGTTATTGTATTTATTAATTTATGCTGAATAGTAGTCATGGGGTTCCGATTAGTGAGATAACAGGAGGATCTGTCGTGAGAAGGCGTTTTTTGATTAAAAAAATATTCGTCTAAGAAACCAATAAAGTATTTCAGAAAAAAGTGAAGGCGATATATTTTTGATAAAAAATTTTTTTTCCATGAAAACATCAACATCCTCTATATCAGATAAACCGCCCGCGTGTCTATCCAATAAACATTCGGCTTCATTATATGACACTTCAACCAATGAATCAAAAAGAACTGAGGTCTCTACCCAAGATGAAAATCATCTCTTCTCAATATTAAAAAGTTTCGAAAAAGTTGAATGTAAGAAAGAAATCAATAAAATATATTATTCAGATGAAGGACTATTTTTTACTTCCAAGAATTCAATTTATCAAAATAGTACGAAAATCGTTTCAAATTCAAATAAAATCAACATAAAAAATTTTACCGTTCAAAAAGAAGATATTTTATTTTTTGATGAAGAAAATAATTTAAAATTCTTTTCAAAATATAAAGAAGACACTTATTTGATCGTTAGAGAATATAAAATAAAGACTAACATCCAAAGTATTTCATTTTTAAAGAAAAAACTCGCCGCAATTACAGAAACCAAACTTTTATTAATGAACATTGCCTCACAAGAAATTATTAAGGTTCAACATGACTTAAATGTCAATGAAGACACCGAAATAATTCGTTTACAAGACTCTTTTTTAATAAAAACGAATGAAAAAGTCGTTTTGTTTGATACGGAAACAAAAAAGTTTGTAAGTTTATTTTCTTTAAAAAGTTTTTACGGCAATAAAATTATTTCAATTTCAATTAACAATAATTCTGTTGCTATGCTCACAGATAAATACATATTGTTTAATGACCGAGCTATTGAGTTCAAGAAAGCAGTCAGTTGTAAAATATTTAAATTGATTTTAATCGTCGCAACAGAAGATTCTTTAATTATTTTTAATAAAAATTTATATCAAATCAGAATTTATAATTTGAAAAAAGGGTTTAAATGGCAAATTAACGCGTCTTTAAATGAAATACAAGACACTAATGTTTCGGAATTAGAAAAAACACGTAGTTTCTTTGAATTTTGGGAGTCCATTAGCGAAGAAAAAATTAAAAGGATGGAAGATGAACTAGTACTTTCAATTATAAGAAATCATGGTTCTTTGATTAAGAATACAGAAGCGTGTAACCCACAAGGTCTTCTTATAAACCAAAACCACAATTTTTTTTTTAGAAACCCAACTCTAATAAAAAAGGAATCTCCGATACAAAAAAAAAGTGTTTTTTTTAAAGAATTCGATAAGGAAATAAATAACTTGGAAGCGAAACAAAACAAACAAAAACAACAAGATTTCTTAATTGAGAGGTTCAGATATTCAAAAGCGCTCAATTATTTATTAGAACTGAACGATACAAAAGAAATAATCGATTATTTAGATCAATTTAAGAACAAAGGTGTTTTAAAATTTTTGTTAAAAAAAGAGGCGAATAGAAACAAAATTCTTGATTTTTTTCTCGAAAATAAAAATTATTTAATGTCTTCTGAATTATTTGTTTATATTTTGGATTTTTTAATTAAAGACTATGAAATCGATATCGTGCAAAAGGAGGCGATAAAAGAAGCATTAAATGTTCTTTTTAGAGTCAATGTTGATTCTTGTATGATTTCTGGATATTTAGAGGATAAGATTAGAACTCTTCTTTAGAATAAACATCTATATTTAAATAAGTGCTGATAAGAAATGGGAGGTAAACTTGAATTTTAATTAAACTTTTTAATTTGACAAACAAATTTTAATTTAATTAACACAGACCCCATGTTTATCATTCGATGTTTATTAATAGATGATTTTTATAAAGGCTTCTTCACTTGTTTAAGTGACTTAACAAATTCCCCCACTCCATTACTAGCAGATTTTAAGGCGGGAGTAGATATACTCAATCGATCAGAAGACCGAGAAGTAGTTGTGATTGAAAAAGACAATAAAATAGTAGCAACCGGGTCCATATTCTTTGAGAGGAAATTTATTCGAAATCTTGGTTTGAAGGCACATATTGAAGATGTTGTCGTGTTGAAAAAGTATCGGAATGAAGGATTCGGAGCAAAAATTGTAAACTATCTTGTATCTCTCGCAGAAAAAAAGAAATGTTATAAAATAGTGTTGGCTTGCAAGGAATCCAATGAAACTTTTTATAAAAAATGTGGGTTTATTACCAACGGGTTGGAAATGGCAAAGTATCTATAATAATAGAAAATGTATGGAAGGTTGAGCGAAGAATAACAAATAAACAACTTGCTTAAAAACATAAATTTTTAATATGATATTCGCTTATGTTGCCTTTCCTTAGTCGTGTATGCTGGTTGTTCTTGCTTTTTTTAATAGTAAGTGGGCAGTATATAAAAATTTTTTTTTGTTTGTCTGGTTCGTTTTTATTATTTTTTAATTTTTGCGAATAAAATATGTTAATGTTACTGAACTATTTTTTAAAGGCTCGTGTATGTTTACTGATTATCCTATAATGTCGAAAAAAACAGAGCGTTTTTTTAAACTTATTTATTTAAAAAAAATTAAGACCGCGTTTATGTGCTTTTATCGAATAGATATTGTGAATATATTATCTGTTTACATTTAGATCTTTGTGTCTTTTGACAGATAAACTTTCAAGAGAAGTAAATACAAAATTCTGTATAAATACATCTGAATTATTGCGTAATGAAAATATAAAAACGTAAATAAACAATATTTTGTTTCATCAAACAATATAATCAGAAACAAGTTTACTCAACTATATAAAAATATTTGTGTCTATTGGGTATAGTTAAAAATAAAATAGATAAAAACATTTTTTAATATGCAAGGTAACACATTATTGATCCCTGTAATTGTAAAAAAATAAATGGAACATAATTATATAGTAAGTGAGAAAAAAAGTTATATCTTTTACTACACGCAGGCTCATAGAAATATAAATTGGATGATTAAGATATTTTTATAAATTTCGTTTTTAGAAACGATATAGATATCGTTAATTAATTCTTGTAAATATTAAGTATATTTCTAGTCCTGTAAATCATTTATAAAAAAGCTTCGATGACGATAAAGTATAGTAGAAAACATTATGCCGTATATTTAAATCTTTAAAAAATATCTTTTTATTGGCAATTTAATAATATAACATGTCTATGCAGAATATAAAATTGAATCGATGTTACATATCGATTTTATGTAATCTAATAAGATCCGTGAGACATAATCTTATAGACGAGGTTTTTAAAACGATTTTTGTGAGGATTGATTGTAAATTGTAAAATCACCAATGAGTATCGTCTTTTGTACATGTTTTTTTTGCTTATAAAATAAAAAAAACATATTCTATAAGTAAAAAAAAACAAAACACAAGCTCGCCATTAAACACGTTTTTTAAATATCAGCGACAAAAAAAATATCGTTTGTTTATTAAAACAGTTTTTTATCTAAATCATCTTTTTTTCTCTTTTTTAATGATTTATGAAATTTTAAAAAATATGCATTGAAGTTTTTCCGAATAAAAAAAAGTATATAAACGATTCTTTGAATTGAATTAGGGAACCTTTAATTTTATTATCTTGCTATTTTTTTAATTTT
>SBJP01000087.1:0-29986 GCA_014805705.1 Cucumispora dikerogammari | reverse complement strand
CCCCCCCCCCCCCCCCCCCCCCCCCCCCCCCCCCCCCCCCCCCCCCCCCCCCCCCCCCCCCCCCCCCCCCCCCCCCCCCCCCCCCCCCCCCACACACACACTATAACCCTAATTAAATAAAAATATACTATAATTTAATTAAACAAAAAAAATTAAGTAAAAACGCAAACATTATATAGTAAATTTTTCATTGTTGTTTTAAACATTCGAAACCCACGTAACAATGTCGTTTATATCTTCGAAATTGAACTAAATCAAACAAACAATCAGATTTAATGAAATGATATTCATTTGAAAAAAAGTCTATAAGTGTGTAGACGCGATTTTTGCACTTAACGAGCTATAGTGTTAATTAATAGTTAGTTTAAGATGTTAATTGCTAATTAAAAAAGTTTTTGATTTGTTTTTGGTTACTATTTGCTAAAAAGATTTTGCTTAGTTAATTTATAAAAGTTTTTCCTTAATTATGATTATAGTGTGAAAAAGTGTATAAAGTGCGAGTTATTAGTTCTTGCAGCATATTAAAAAACACCTCTTTTTTTTTACTATAAATTTTTTTATAAATTAAAATTGGAAAAACACAAACCTTTTAATAACATTTGTTTTTTATATCAAAATCTTTTTTATGCTTTTATATAATATATTTATGCAGAAAACATCAAAAATGCGCTTTAAAAAATTCTTTAAAAAATAAATATGTATTCTATTTTTATTAATATAAGAAAATAATACAAATAAAAAGTTTATATAATATTTTTTGATTAAAAAAACCATGTCGCGTCTTAGTTCTTTTGAAGAAGGTTCAGCCTCTGTTTCAGAAGAATCATATTTAATCGAAGAAATACTTGACGAACGTTATAATAAAAAAAAGAGGGCAAAGGAATATTTAATAAAATGGAAGGGTTATGGTGAGAGTGATAATTCATGGGAAGTCGAATATAATATAACGAATATTGCTTTAAAAACATTTTATGAAAGCAAACGACTAAAATTGCTTAATGATTCAAAAATACATAATTTATCTGAAAACAAAGAAAAGAAAACTTCTGCTCATATTAAAGAGCCCATGTGTTCAGAAACAAACAACTACATTTCTGATAACAAAAAAAAAGAAACTTCGTCAAATATTGAGCAAAAAAAAAAAATAAACAAAAAACAAAATCAAAATAAAATGCAAAAATTTGGCGAAAGTGTAATGGCTGCAGATAGCCAGAAAATAAATGAAAAAATTGAGGTAACAAATGAACTTTCTGAAAAAATTGAGAAAATTATTAAAATCGTATATGTTGATACGCCGCTATATGAAAACATAAGAGTGCGTGTTCAAATAGATGAACATATACTTGAAATACCAATTGAAGAAGCAGAAATAAAATTTCCGCAACTTCTTATTGACTATCTTGATAAAAGAAGTAATTTTAAATAATAATATTCGATAAATATTTTTCTATTTTTTTACGTTTTTTTTTATTTTTTAAATTTTTTTACGTTTCTTCTAAGTCGAAGGCAGAGAACACACATGCGACGCTTTTACATGAAAAGAACGTTTATTTATATATCTCTTTAGTTATATTATAAAAAATATTAAGTCTTTCGCCGACAGCCAGAATCAATTAGCATAACTGAAACAAACACATTAAGTCGATGCAAGTTCGATCACTCTAAACTTATACACACACTCCTTACCCCCCCCTTCCTACAAAAAAATCTACATAAGGAAAGCTGTATTATAGTTTAGATACCACAAATAAAGTTACCAAAAACAAAAAATTTTGTTTTTTTCTTTTAAGCAGCGTAAAAATTTATATTTTAATTGCCCTGTTTTTTTTAATAAATATTGTGTCGTTTAAAACGTCTTTTACACTCTTGTTTATTACATTAAATTTTCTCGGTTCTTTACTTGTTGCCTTTTTTTGACTATATTTATATTTTTTGGGTGAAATTTTTTTTGAAGATATCTATACATACAGAAAACTATAATGAAGATAACAAAAAAATAAACCATGAAGAACATTCTCTTTCTCTCTTCTATCAACATACTCTGTAAATGGCCTTCTTTTCTTAAAGTGTATTTAATCTCGAAAGCCTTTATTGAAGTTTTACTCAGTTTAAAAATCTATAAGGTAGAAAATGACCGTTTAAAACCGATATATTTAACACGCAGAAGTATAAACTATCGCCCTGTTAAACAATTGGGGCCGTTTTTGTCAACATTTTTTGTTTTGTTCTATGACTTCTCATTTAAAAAATTATTTTTTCTTTTTTTGTGTATTTTAGATGACTTTTTTGAGTTAAATAAACTGCAAAAAATCCAAATATCTTTTTTAATCTCTTTCTTCTGCTCGAATAAAAACACGGGTTTTTTTGCTCTTTTTTATCAATTGATAAAAAGCTTTTTTAAAATAAATGCAATAAATATTTTAAGTGGAATAAACGGCATTGAATTGTTTCAATTGATTTCCTTTTTGATTTTTTACAGGGAATATAAACTGGCGACTTTTCTAGTACCTCTTTTTATTTACAACCTTTATCCGTCTGATATTTTTATAGGAAATGGTCTTTTAATTTATGCCTCAATTAAACTCATAAATAGAAGTCCAGTGTTTGACATCAAAACAGAAGTTATAGATTTGGTTTTATGGGCGCCTCAGCTGTTAAATTTTTGTCTTTCTGTTTTTCAAATTCTTTTCCAAACCTGTCCACGGCATCGAATGCCCGAGGTTTATTATAAACAAACAATCGCTTGTATCCACCAATCAACTACTTACAATGAACAAGCATTCGCTTGTATCCACCAATCAACTACTTACAATGGACAAGCATTCGCTTGTATCCACCAATCAACTACTTACAATGAACAAGCTTTCGCTTGTATCCACCAATCAACTACTTACAATGGACAAGCATTCGCTTGTATCCACCAATCAACTGATTACAATGAACAAGCATTCGCCTGTATCCAACGATCAACCAGTTTTTTTAAAAACAGAGAAGACTTTGATTTAGAACTCCAATCCATTACATTACCTTCTCCTCACGAAATTGACAAGATTTATTTTAAAAATATAATCATCAAAGCGTCGACTCATTTGGATGAAAAGGGGGTTGAAAAAGTTAATTTAACGTTTTTGAATTTAATTATAATATGTTTTAAAATAAAAACAGAAGTCCAATTGTTTTTAGTGTTTATTTTGATCCAATCTGTCTGTTTAGGGGCAGCGTATTTATTAATTAGTAAATTTTTTCATATATTTCATTTTGTATTTAAATATTTTAAAACATAATCCTCACACTTTTTATGCCACTTCTTTTAAGGTTCATTTTGTATTTAAATATTTTAAAGCATAATCCTCACACTTTTTATGCCACTTCTTTTAAGGTTCATTTTGTATTTAAATATTTTAAAACATAAGCCTTACACTTTTTATGCCACTTCTTTTAAGGTTCATTTTGTATTTAAATATTTTAAAACATAATCCTCACACTTTTTGTTGGCTTCTTCTGCTGGGGAATTGATTTTATCACAGAATTGTAAATAATTTTCACATAACTGCTTAGCTTGTGTTTTTTTAAATTTAATCTGAAACATTCTTTCATATAAAGTCTTAGAGTATAAAAAGTTGTCAAGTTTTGTTTCGTTAAAAACATAAGTTTTTAATAAATTGAACAAAAGACTTGTGTCGTTTGAAGACTTTTTTATCAAAAGTTCAATTAGACTTCTAATTTCTGAAATATTTAGATAATAAGACTCATATAAATGAGAAATGAGCTGCGGTTCTTTTTCCAATATTTCTATCATATTATTAATCCTCTTATTAGAGAAATAAAATAATAGTATTGGTTTCTTAATATTAAATTTGAGGAATATGTTTATCAGGGATTCTTCGAACAAACTATTCCTATAAATCGATTTTAAAAATTCTTTAATTAAACTAATCTTTTCACAGTTTTGTAATAAAGTCACTATTTTGTTAACAGGTTTTTTCAAGGATTCGTGAGGAAGTTCGCTTTTTATATTTTTAATGTAAAATATACAAACAGAAACTGTGTTTTTTTCATTTAAGCCGCTTGATTTTATTAAATCTGTTAAATAAATCAATCTTTCATTTAGTATTAAGTGTTCTGCTTCGTTAATTATTTTATCAAGTTTGTTTGTCGGCCGATCCTCTTCTTCAGATTTTTCTTGTAAGATGTTTTCATTTTTATTGTCAGTGTCTGTTCCACCTATAGGGTTACAAAAATCAATTGCCATTGATACAGATTTGTCTTCTTCTTTATTAGCAGGGCTCAAAAATACACCCAACTCGGTGGTTTCAATAATACATTTAATTATATCTCCTTCTTTGTAAGCTCCCTGGAGTTTAGTCGTAAAAATTCCCCTAAGATTTTTTGAGACACAAAGAAAACGATTTTCAGCGATCTTCCTATCAATTTTAAAAGTTCCTTTAATTTCAGTTCCTTCAGGAGTCAGAAAAACTTCCTTAAAAAACAACTCGTTATTTGAAATCTTGTAGCATTCAGCTTCAACTACAGATTTGTTTGCGTGATTTCTTAAGAAAATACACTTGAATTTTCCTTCCAAGGTTTTTAAGTAATTGTTTTGTACTTTTCCTACTATTCTTGATCCGAGACCAATGCCTTTAACATTATAAATCTGCAGGTTTCCTTCTAATGAATAGGTAAATGGGTATAAAATGTTTTCTTTTAGCTCATTTCCCTGTATAATCTTCTCGTATTCGTTTTGGGAAATATTTGTATTTCGTTTAAGACCTTTTAATTTTGAAGTATCCAGACAATTTTTTTCTATCTTCATATTATTGTTCAAGATGTAATGTGTTTCTGTTGTTTCTACGATAAACGCGTTTATAGTCTTTGTTTTTATTATACTGTTGATGTTCAATACGTTCGGGGGATTCGTATTATTATTTATTGATTTACTGTGTGAAACAGGATACCAAAATGGTTTATGAACATTTTCTAACAATCTCCCTTCCTCCCCCGATAGCGGAATACTAAAAGCAAAGCCTCTGATTCTATTTCTATTTATTGAAGCTAGAAGATAATCTGTTGTGAAAATTTCGGTTTTATCCGATAAAATACTGGTTTTAGTTTGTGTTGGTGACTTTGTAATGTATATTTCTTTGTCTAAGCGAATTCTTTTTACGTATTGTTTTCTTTCCATGATTGTTTTGTTATTAGTAAATTTTATATGTTTTTTTTTTAAGAAAATTTTTACTTAAATATTTTATTTTTCTCACTTTCAAAATTAATTATTTTATGGATGACTCTTTTAATTTATACATTTGTTTTTAAAAAGACTGGCTTGCCTTTATACTATTTAAAATAAATAGTGGAATGATGTACATTTTTCTTTAAAATAAATAGTGAAATGATGTACATTTTTCTTTAAAGGTGTCAAATATTTTAGCTAATTAATTGAGTTCTTTGAAACAGTTAAATATTTGGCGTCTCGCAGTTGTTTCTAAAAGTAATCATATGTTGTTATAGACTACATTATTTAAATATATAAAGATTCAATTTTTGACGCCCAACTACTTATTTTGCAAAAAAGATTCAGTTTCTAACACGCACAGCTTTATAATTTAACTAGCATCAACAGTTTTTATAAATAGTTCACCCTTCCTTTCTATGTATAATGACTATATGCACAACTAGGCTTCTTATATCTGGATCCCTGTCAATTATAGACGGCTTCATTATTATTGTTTTTCTCATATCGCCAGTTATGTGTAGGCTATGATTCCGGCTATGTGAAATTTAGTGTATGGTCTTTCAAATTTTTTATGTAAAGAAATAAGCGGCTTTTGTTATATAAGTTTCTTCTTTCGAAAAACCTGACAGACAATACTCTTGGGTATTGGATATATCAATGGACTTAGAGAGTACAATGTATGTCTATCTATAATATATATGTTTTGTATTCTAAAACTGCTAAAAAAGTCTGTCGTTATAACATGGCACCGCACTCTCTACATATGTGCGGCCTTAACTAAATTATTAAAATAAAAAAAAAAAGATATTTACTGACCCAAGAGATATTTATTAAAGAAATGTGAACCCCAGAAGATTAAATTGCCATTTAGAAGAAACCTGTTTGCGTAAAACAATGAGTATTTTTCAAATATATTTGGTGACACAAAAACATTCTTTTTGAATTGCGTGTGATAAACCAACGAAGATTTTATTAAACCGTAAGTACTACCAGTCACTAAACAAAAGCCCGAAAATTTAATAAATCTTTCTGTTAAACTGTTTTTTATCTCAATATCTTTTACTGGCTTAGATTTTGATAGCTCCTTTTCATGAGAACTATCTTTAAGGAGTATATGTTGAATTAAGTTTCTTTTCGCCATAGATAAAGGACTGTTGAGAAACGTTTTTTTATATTTACAACTTTTATGTTTAAAATTCATTTTCAATAAAAATCCATATTTTTTAATCAAAACTCCTTAAGACTCCTTTTATATGTTAAATAAAAAAAAATTTTTTATAAGACATGCTTAGTTTTAAAAAGACGAAACAATATCTTGCACAAACATTTACACTTAGACATAAAACAAATACAGTTTACAGTAATTATAAGATAAAACCCATGTTCTCAAGGTATCTTATAATGTTTCTCCTTCTGCCTGCAATAACTTGTTATCAAGAAAATCCAAGTAAATTCGGTCTTCCAATACCGCCGTATGATACAGCTTTTTCTCTATTTTCTGACACTATGCTTTATTTTATTGATATGATTGTTTTAGCTGTCGCCTTAGTTTTTTCCCTTTTTCCTAAAGCTGAATATTATAAACTACAGACTTGTACATTGATAGCCTTTTGTAACATTTTTTTGGTTTCACATATTTTAGCAATTCTTGGTTTTAATAATCTCGGCTGGATACTTGGCTTGATTTCTCTTATAGTTGGGGCTTCATTGGGGTTTTTATCTTTCACGACCGATATGATCCGAGAACTTGCTTTGTTGCCTCCTATAGGATATATAACCGGATATTTTATATGTGCGCTATTGGGAATTAATAATACGATAATCGCAATAGGTCTCGTAGTTGTGATGATGTTTGCCAGCTTTTCTCTGAAATTGTTGTTATCCCGAGAAAGAACGGTTTATATTGGAAGAGGTGTCTGTGTTGGTTTCCTTGCATGGGTGACCTTAAATATGTGTATACCGTTTTTGAATTTGGTTAGAACTGTTCACGGAGTTGCGCTGGGTTACATTCCATTTATGCCCACTCTGTTCTGTTTCGCTTGGCTTATATTACTAGCAGCTGGGGTTTATTATGAGTTTAACCGCGCAGAAATAAGTGCTAAAATAGAAAATAGAAAACTAACAGATGCACAATTGGCTGAAGGTTTGGGTGTAAAGGCTGATGAAAAATACAAAGATAAAGTAAATCCGTCGGCGTCAATGGTATGAGATCAACAAAAGATTCACACACTAACGCGTTTATCGCCTTTAATAAAAACACATTAAAAACATGTGAAAGAAAAATTAAAAAGATTTTGAATTCTGTTTATTTTTTTTGTTTTTACAGATAGAGCTTATGTATAATTGAGCTTTCATTATACATAGCTTTTAAAAAAAAATCTTTCATTTTCCAATCCACAGCTTTTAAAAACTTGTGTGTTGATTCTCTCGTTTTTTCGGCTACCAAGTTAAAAAAATCTACAACTTTCAACTCTCTAATTTTTGACATCCCAGTCTCGCTAATAGTGTGTAAAAGCGAATTCATAAACTCGTCAATTTTATAAACTCCTATTTTTTCATCTAAATTAACCCCAAATGATTCTTCTTCAGAAAGAGAAGTCACGAAAATACAAGTGTTTTTTAGATTATCAAAAATCCCTGGTTTATCAGCTGGTGTCATGATTGCTTCAGCGTGACAAGTATCAAGTATTATAAATAACTTATTTACAATCTTTGATAGCATTATAATCGATTCAGATATGTTTCCTGGAAGCAAATATGTCTTATCGTGAATCTTTAAAAACTCTTTTGACCCGTGTCCACATAAGTATATAAGTACATTATCATATTTATTAAAGTCTAAATGAGGATGGGTTCCTTTTAATACAAGAAGAATATCTTGAAGAGTACACCTATAAAATATCTTATTAGCTTTTCTACTTTTTGTAAGTTCATATATAAAATCATCTTCATATATTTTATACTGATAATATAAAGTATCATCGGAAAATATTTTTACATCTTTAGACCGTAATTCGAAGTATTTAGTTAAAATATAATCAAATGTCAGCACGTCGACTGTATGTGAGTAGTTTATTAAATTCTGTGATGTGTTTATAAGCACGGACTTTGTGGTTTCTCTGATGAGAGATGCAGAAATGTTTGTTAATATCTGGAGCGTGAAGATCTGCATAACAGCATGATTATGTTTTTTTTATAAGCATTAACCGGACTGTGAAATATGTCTATTTTTTATTTTAAACGATGATGTTTTACTGTATAATTAAAATACTTGTTTAAAGTGCGATTCGCTCTATAATTGAAATCTACATATAAAAAAAACGAGCCGATGTAATAATTAGATTTCTTCTTTATTTTCTAAGACCAATAAATATTCTAATTTGTGTTTTTTGTTATTTTTGTTATTTTAGTTATTGTTAAAAAAATTGTGAATTTAAGTATTTCGAGAAGATTAAAAAAAAAGATGTTTTTTGTTTCAAAAAAGTCGAGGTTCTACTACTAAGTTGATATTTACAGATGCATAAATAAAGTGTTTAAGATCAGCAATCGCATTTAATTATTAAATTATAATATTATTTGAGTTACAAGGTTTATTGACAAAAATATTTTAGAAGTTTAACACTTAATCTTGACACTTAAGATTAATATGTTTGAATATATTAATAAACCGTTTTATTTATTAGATATCACATTAAATTATAAAAAAAGGTTCAAATCAAAAAAAAAAGTTTTTTTATTTTTCAAAACAGTCTTAATTAAATGCAAAGGTCTCGTCGTTTCATTTATCCAATACAACAATTTATAAAACAAGGTTTTTTAATAATCTACATTTATTATTATTACCCATATACTGTTATCTTATTTAAAGTTAAGGTGGGACAATTGGAACTATCATATTAAGCGTAAATTATATATAAACAATCTTATATTTTATATTAAAAAGTAATATATTTAGTGCTTCTTTCAATTTTTTAATAATTAACTTATTTTCTACACATGATAATGCACCTGATAAAGTGTTAGTTAGAATATTTAACTAACTACTTTTTTTTTCGTACAGCCCCTTTTTATCAAACAAAAAAATCTGTTAATTTCAATTTAATATATTCGTTTCTTAAAGCTGGATTAAATCACAACAATTATAAACAGTGTAATTCTTAACTGACAAACAAGCACACAAAATTTGTTTCATAAATCTTGTTAGAAATACATAAAAAAACGTTACTGATAGAGATTTCCATCAGGCTATATTTAAAAACCAGAAAAATTACACTGTTTTCGATTTTCCACACTAACGACTTATATATAATAAGAGTTCATTATACTGTAAAAAAAATCCTTTTAATTAATATGTATCGAGAAAAAGTTAGACAAGAGTTTTTTAAAAAATGTGTGTTTTTGATCGTTATCATCTATAACCGAACATTAAAATTTTCCAAAAGCAACAAATTATTGTCAATAACTTATTTCTGATTGTTACTATTTTATCAAAAAGATTATCAAAGTCTAAGTTTATTTTTGAAAATTTTTTAAAAAAATCTTTTATCAAACACGAGTCCAGGCTGCTTTTAATTATTTAATGTGAAACTGTCTTATTTTAAAATGAAATTACTGTTTGAAGAACAAAAAAATTTATATATGAAACAAAAAATACGTGGGATAAAATATATAAAAAAGAAAAACAAGATAAATTATAAAATATTGTTTCTAAAATTAACAAAAATGTGAAATTATTGCTGATACTTCTGTGTATATATAACACTATACGCCAACCATTGTACAATAAAGAATATAAGAGCAGCAACTGAAGTGATGTTTTATATTTACATTCGCGATTCGACAATAATCGAAAACCTTAATTTAAATTTTGCTTAATCGTCAATTTAACTTCGTATAGTTGACTTCCGTTTGTAATTAACAGTACACTACAAATATGACATAGTCTTTTAACATGAGTTATGAATAACCAATTTCAATGAGAAGGTTTACTTGCTGAACCACTAAAAAAAACAAATATATTTGGAGTGTATTATCATATCCAAAGAAGCTATTAAAATCTGAATTGTTAATTAGAAAAAATATTTCAGACAGCAAATTAATAAATGTGAAATTAAAATATAACTAAAGTGCTTTTTAAAAAAAATCGATCTTTTTACTTTATTAGACTTAAAGTATACTCTGATAACTTGACTCTTCATCAGCCGTCTTGATAAATAACAGATTATCAATTCACTAAACAGATCGAAAACGAGTTATATTAAAAATAACTGTCTTACTTACTCACAAATATAAAAACATTGAACCTATAATTCATTAAAAAAGCCTTTTATCGCTAAAAGCTAAACGTTTTTACATTTTAAAAAAAACAAATTATTTTTTTATGCAAATAATTTAATCTGTGTAAATATCATTTTTTATGCTAGAAAGGGCAATTGTAAAAATAAGCCATGGGAATAACAGGACTTTTTAGATGGTTAAAACAAAAATATCCTTCATCAATCACGGATAAAAAACCAACACAAACTGATTATTTACATATTGATTTCAATGCTTTGATTCATATATCTACGCATCCCGTTGATGAAAAAATTTTGACGCATCAAGAGATGTTTGCTTTACTTGCTTCTAATATAGAAAAGTTGGTAAAAGAACTTTTACCATTCAAAGTGCTTTATCTAGCCACCGATGGAGTTGCACCCGGTGCCAAATTAAACCAACAACGACAAAGACGATATATAAAAGCTCAAGAAGACATTGTAAAAAACGAGGAGATACGGAAAATTGGTAAATCTGAAGTTTTTGATATTAATTGTATAACACCCGGCACTGTTTTTATGAATGATCTTAAAAACTTTGTATGTATATTTATAAAACAAAAACAAACTACTGATGAAGATTATAAAAATCTAGAAATAATTTACAGTGACGACTCCGTACCTGGTGAAGGAGAACACAAAATATTAGAACTTATAAAATTAACTAAAACAGATATGAAACATTCAATTTATTCAACAGATGGAGACTTGGTGTTTCTTGGTCTGAGTTTACATAAGTTTAACATCCACATTATCAGAGAGAATATTGAACATATTAACTCATTTAGAACAGAACACTGTCAAAGTTGCGGAAAAACGGGCCATAAAACTGAGCAGTGCAGTAAATTAAGATTTCAAAAATTTTTATATATATCAGTTACAACCCTAAGATCTTGTTTTAAAAAAGAATTTGATCTACTTTCGAAACCCTATGTTTTAGATAATATGATAAACGATTTTATATTGGTTTTATTTCTCTTAGGAAACGATTTTCTACCCGCTCTGCCGATGGTGGATATAAGATCCCAAGGTATAGAATGTCTAGAACAGAATTTACTTTCGATATTTAATGGAACATATTTAACATCCGAGAACGGAATTAATTTCGAAAGATTACAGTGTTTCATGACTGAACTGGCAAAATCAGAAAATAGACTTTATAATACGAAAATTAAAATACTTGATGAAGTCAGAGCGAGAATATACCCAAATCGAAAATATGAAAGAATTAACCTGACAACTGAGGCAGGTAAACAAGAATATTATATAAAAAAATTGCGAGTTTATAATGATAAGCAGAAAAACGAAGTTTGCATTTCTTATTTAAAATGTATGGCCTGGATCTATGATTATTATCAAGGCAGATCCAAAAACCAAGATTTTTTTTATCCCGAAAATTACGCTCCTTTAGCAGCTGACCTCTGTAAACAAAATATAGGCCATCTTAAATTTCAAGTTTCTGAACCTGTATGTAGATTAGTACAGTTACTATTGATTTTACCTTTTAGTTCTAAAAATTTAGTGCCTTCGTCGTTTCAAAAAATATTTGATGATCAGAAATTATATCCTAAAAGAATTATAATTGATATGTTTGATAAATTGTGGGATTGGCAGGGGATAGCGAACATTCCGGCAATTTCTGTCAAAGAAGTAATTAAATTTTTTGAAAATAATAAATGTTTTCTAACAAAAGAGGAAACATTAAGGAGTAAAAATTATACAAAAGCCTTGTCTGCAAAAGTCGAGAGACCAGGAGAGCCTTTGGTGAGCATTGAAGATCTTGTTGATAGCTTGAAAATATGAATTTTGTAAAACACAAAAATTGTTTTTTTTAAAAAACGTACAGTTTATGTTTATTAACAAGGTTTTATGTTAATTTTTACTATGATATCGGCAAGCGATGAGGTATAAAATATGAGTAAAAATTTTATATTCTCTCTTTTAAGATTAAATATCTTTAACATTAAGTAATTTAAAATTTTTTTTTCGCTTTCATTAGATGAAAAATCGTCAAAAAAAAATTTAAATTTTTTTTCATCGTCTTAGATACAAACTTCTTCTATTAATTAAAAGGCTGACTGGTCTTTTTCATTAATTAAGAATTTGATCTCTTTTATGTTATATTTAGAAAAGAATTTTTTCTTATTAAACTTACATTTGAACAAAAAAACGTGTTTCGAGGCCTCTTTATTATTAAAACAGGACATTCTGCTATTTTTAAGACTTTTAATTTTCAGTAAAATGTAACTTAAAGGCGTATAACACTTTGAGAAGAAACATAATATTCTTTATTAATTTAAGACTCTTTATCATTTAAGTTCTTCTTCAAACACAGGTTTTTTAATATTTTAATAAGATTATCTTTTTTATTATAAATAGAGAAATCCGATGAAACAAACAAATTTTTATATTAACAAAAAGAGAAGAAGGGGTATTACAACTTATGCGTTTCGTCACGAATGTTTCGATCAACCCAAGTATAATTTATTTAGATGTTCATTATAATACTTTTAGCTAATTAATGTCGCAGAGGCATAACATATACAACACAGTTTTTCCCACTTGTAATAAATGATATTGAAATGATACTTTTCCCCTATTCGCCCAAAATATTTTTCGCAAATGTTTTTGTATTTGTTTTAGTTAAAGTTCTCAAATTTTTCTGGTTTTATTTCTTTCGTTTATTTATCCTATCTACATTCATTTTTTATTTATCATTTCTTTATTGTTAAATATATTTTTTTTGTCCTGCTCACTTATTAAGATATTCACATATTTGAAAAAACGATTGAATTCTTGTCAAATCTGTCAAAAAAAAACAATTTATATTTTGATTATAAAAACACTAAACATTATTTATAAACATAAATTGTATTTTATTCATTAGAAATGAAAACATTTTTCAGGTTTAAAACCATTTTTAACTTGATAACTGTCGTGTAAACGACGAAAATTATAGTCCTAAATAATATAATTGAATGGCAATTAACAGGCATAAGAAAATGTTTTCTTTCGATGACATTCGTATATATATCACTTAATAGAATGATATGAGTAACTTTAATCTATCAACTATAATGCAAACGTTATCAAAAAAGTGATGACGCAGTTATATGAAATGCAAGAGGTTAACATTGCGTTTATCTAAATATACAAATATATGCCGCTGAATAAAATCTATGTCGTTTTCATATTATAATTTTAACAAACACCATAACAAACAAGCAAGTTTCTATGCTACGTTATTTATAATTTAAAAAAAAATATATTTCAAAAGATTCTCTATAAGATTTCGCGACATAAGCGTCAAAACAAGTTTTTTAGAAACAGTAAGAATAAGTATATTTCTTTCATGCTATTAATCATACGTAATATTATCTAGGGATTTTCAAAATATCTACATCATTGTTAAACACAATGTGTCGTTAATATTGGTTTTATTTACTACCCAGGTATTTTCAACAATTTAATGAAAATCCCATTGGTGTGGACAAGCTTTAAGAGTGTTCTTTCATTCCTGGCCTTTTAGAAGCGATTTTACGTGTATGTTGAAAGTTCAAAATGCATTCCAAATATTCAAAATGACACAAAAAACACTATTTTGCGTAAAATATACTTGTTTTTTTTAAAAATATTTAACTGGTCTTTCTTTCATGCTTTTTTCTTCGAAAAAAAAGAGTATCAAAGGAATGTTTAATATTTTTGGCACCTATACACATTTGAATACTATAATTTCAGATAAAGATTTTATATAATAGTTTAAAAAAGTAAAATATTTAACTAAAAAGTAATCAAAAATTTTTTTTAATTAGCATTTAATTAACAAACAGTCTTTTATTTATCATATTGCGTCGTTGGTCGAAAATAACTTGTCTGTATACTTTTGATTTTTTTTCAAATGCTTATCTTTTTACTAAATGAGATGGTTCAATTGTTTTAATTGCTTTTATGATGTCAAAACGATATTAAGGTGTGTTTCTGGTTTTTTAAATTGAAAAATAAAAAATTTTATATAATGTTTCAGAATATACTTAATTATTTTTATTTGTTAAACAGTAGTGCAATTTTTATCAATAAAGTTATAATGGTGAGTGTATAAACATGGCCGAGTCTCAATATTTGATACACTAAAAATATTCGTTAACATAGACGATTTAATAAATTTTGATATATCTCTTTTTTGATTCAGATCATTCTTTTTAAGTGTAAATCTCATTTTATTTCTAAAAAACTATCGGGTACATTCACATGGCAAGCAAAAAATGCTAGGTTGAGTTTAAAACAAAAAAAAGAAATTGCTGAAATTATGTCAAAAAGGAAGAAAACCGACTGGCCTATGTATGTTTGCCGATAAATACAATACTTCCATGAGTACTAGAATGAAAATCGCTAAAACAAAAAAAATATTTATTCGTCGAGAATGGCAAAATAACAGATTCAATAAAGTAAAATAAACTAAAAAACCAACAAAATTGCAATGATAGAAGCGGTATATGCGCACTTTAAAGAACTTCGATAAAATAATATACAGTTACAGACAGTATGATTAAAGAAAACGCTTTGAAATATGCATTTTAAAAAAATTAATATGATCTCTAAAGCATCTCTATGGTATTTAAAAAGATTTTAAATCTTAAAAAAATTGTCTATTAAAAGATATAAGGGTAAAAAAGTCGGTCGTTTTTATAATTGATATTTATTTGAATGACTTTCAAGATATTTTTCTTCAATACAAACCAACGAACAGCTTTAAATGTTATGATATCGGCTCAACATACGAAAGTGTTTATTGAAGACACATGTTGAGTGTGACAAAAAAAATGACTAGCGTGGTGGTAAGCTTACAAAAAGAAAATAACAGTATTTTCTGGGTGTGGTTTCACGAAAGAAAATTATTCACATTTATAATCGCTCATGTAAGCGCTCAAGATTTTATCAAGTTTCGACATACAAAGAAAAACTTTTTTTTTACGAAAACAATTCATCCGCGCGGATGACCAAATTTATTTTTAATAGATATCTAATAATGACAGGTGAAATATGAGAATCCCAAAATAGACAATTATTACTTATATGCAACAATTGTCTGTCTCGCGAGACTCAATTTTGAGTCATGTGTAGTTATCTTTTTTACATCAAACACAAAATCATTAATTCATTCTTTGAATCAGTGTGATAATTGAGAGTGTAAAAAGTAAATATGTCTCATATATAGTTGTTCATGTTTCTGTTGCAATAGTGGAGTTAAACAGTGCTGTAAAATTCAAGGTTGGTCCCACAACGATTTTTCGCGCTAACATGTGGGTTAAAGACGCCTTGAAATTGCTCTCTTCAGAAACTATAAGTAAATGTTAGAAACACAGGCGGCTATACTATAAAGATAAGATTTAAAGTGGTGCTGATATTATTTATGATGAGTTTGAAATTGATGCTTTTGATATAATATTTTTTTGAAAAACATATTGAAGATATTAATATAACAAACATTTCCCTGATTTTAATAAGAATACAAATACTTGGCCACTAATAATTGAATCTTATTACGTAATTCTGTATGTATATATTTTATGCTACAAAAAACCAGAGTCGTTTGAATTTAAAACTGCTGAATCAACGCTTATACTAATAAAGTCGTCTAAACACGAAGCAAAAAATATAAAAATGAAAGAGTATAAGAGATTATATCTTTTGAAAAAACAAAACGCTTGATTTTTTAACTATTCTCTAAAAAAAATACATTTTTGTTTTTGATAAAAAATTTTCAAAAGTGTAACCAATAAATAGACTCAACTAGAGTAACAATACTATTGATTATTATATCAGTCGATCGGAAATCAAAATATCAATACGAAACGAATATTATAAAGTTTTAATCTGTTTTTTTTGTTATTTCTATTTGTCGTTTCGCTATTTAATCATTTTATAGAACATGTTAGTTTAATTACAATCGTGTTTCATTTCGTGTCAGCTTATTGCTTTTTTACGTTAAAGAGAAACTTTGCTGTGTTTTGATTTGTCGATTTTACGCTCAATCAAACAAATAGATTAAAAATCATTTTGTAACTAAAATTAAAACAGAAAAAAAGAATAGTTATTAAAAATTCACTTTTTTTAAAAAGAGTTTTTGCTTCTTATAGAGTTCCCGCAGCTTTAATATGAATTTAAAAAATACTTTAGTAATTTAAAAAAATTTTTCAACTAAGAATTATTAGTTAACTCATCCAGAGAAGCAAATACTGACCGTATTTATGAGCGTTGACACATAAACCCAAAAAATTTTTGTCTGAACGACTGGTTTTAATTCGCAAACAATTAGTTTATTCACTAAACACCCCCGCGAGAAGATGACTTGTTAATTCTATTAGATCTCCGTGAAACATACACTTTTATAAAACAATATTATTCTTTGAAACCTGTGTAAAAAGACTATAAACAATTACATTTTATTTAGTCAAACTCTTTAATTCAGCTTTGAATAAAGAAAAACTGTATAAATTCCAACAGATGTTTTTAATTAAGTTAAGGTTTTAATATCAAGAATTCTTTTTTAACTAAGTTTTAGACGTTCAACGAATTTTAATCTATTTATTGACCAAAATGTAAAGCAAGCAACTGATGTTTTAATTAAAATCTTTATTCATTTTGTGGGCATTGATCGACATTTATCATTAAAAACAACACATAGGGTGTTTCATATTTTATATGATTCGCCCACAGTTCTCGGCCTTTTTTTTTGTTTTTTTGATTTCTGTTTTGTTTATTTATATTTATAGTCATTGTAAATGCGTGCGACATTATAAACAACACAGTTTACTTTTCAATTAAAATTATCCTGTCGTTTTTTTCCGTTCAGTATCTGTATCTTATATGTGAATCTAATATTTTTCAAGTTTTAGAAAACCAAAAAGCTTAATCCTAAGTAAAACAATTGACTTCAATCTTGAAGTTGTTTGTAAAATAAAAAAATGCTGCGATTTCATACGTTTTTTAACCACTGATCAACTATCTCGGCGCTGTTATTTGCTAATTTATGATATGTTTGGTTTCTTGTGTTAAACCAATGGTGGATTGTTTAATTTGCTAAATTTTAATACAACCTGTTTTCCGTATACGAAAGTGGGGGCTACCCTTTTTCAAAGCTTCGATATGTCTTTCAAACCACTCATTTTATTAAAAAAATAAAATTCTTGAAAAATATGAATAAGAAAATACTAAAAAGTTAATAATTGTTACACTACAAACACTTCCCTCTCCTTCTCTCTTCTTAAAGAAATAACTATATCAAAAAAAAAAAAGAACTCCACTCCGTATCGAGCAGCCGTCCTATAGATTACTACTATATATGCTACAAACTCGGCTAACTGCCTATAGTGTTACTAAATATATTCTACAAATAACAAAACAAAACGAACGAACGGAACGAACGAACGAAACTAAACTAAACTAAACTAAACTAAACGAACGAAACTAAACGATCGAAACTAAACGAACTGAATCAAACGAATGAACGGACGAAAGGGCGAAGCAAAAAAATAAATACTAGTAAAAATATAATAAAAATATAGTGCGAATGCGTGGGTGTGTGTTGGCGAGGGAAAGATTTTTGGCGTGTGACAATAATTAAATTGAAAAGAATAACAGCACTGAGTTATTACAATCATTTTAAAATGAATATAGTTTCATGAAAAAAATAATTTTGTAATATTTTTATTGAAAAGATTAAAGTTTTTGTTAATTTAATCGAGCATATCAAATAAAAACAAATATATTAAATATTCTAATATAATAAAAAAAAGATCTGTAACACATTTATTAGTGTTTGAAAAAGCAATAATACTCGATGCTGAACAACCGAGAGAAGAATTCTTAAATGAAATGTCGAAGAAAAAAAAATCTTTTTTTAACAGAGCGTTGCGTGTATATTATTGGTATATATGAGATCTACTTTTTTATAAAATCTGACGTTGATAAATTAAAAAACCACTAGTTTTCTGAAACTCGCAACAGATACATCCACGGACACAATTGAAAATCAAATGAACGTATTGAAGTTCTTATAAACAATGACAGTGTAATCATCTATAAAATTACACTAAAAATGAACGCTCGTTTACTAGATAAAATATATAAGATCTTATTAAAAGAAAGATTGTTTTTAATTTTTACAATTAATTGATTGAATAGAATTTTATTGATCAAAAAAAAATAAAAAATTTTATCACTCATGGGAATACCGGGACATTTTCGATGGCTAAAAGAAAAATATCCTACAATTGTTAGCCATAACAGACCAAATCAGACTGAATATTTACATATCGATTTCTCGGCTTTAATTCACATGTCGTGCCACCCAGATGATGGGGGATCTTTAACGCAAGAACAAATGTTCGATTTACTAGCTTATAATATGAACAGTTTGGTGGAAAGATGTAAACCAACCAGAACACTTCATATAGCAACTGATGGAGTAACACCGCGAGGTAAATTGAATCAACAACGCGAAAGGAGCTTTATACGTTCAAAGGAACAGAAAATGATTTCCGACGAGGTTGAAAAATCTGAAACCGCATATTTTTTTGATACAAACTGTATAGCGGCAGGGACAGTCTTTATGAAAGAACTAAACGATTTTGTTTGTGATTTTATAAAGAAGAAACATTCTACAGATGAAAACTATAAGAATCTTGAGATAATATATAGTAATGACTCTGTCCCAGGTGAAGGAGAGTATAAAATTTTAGAGTTCATCAAATTAACAGAAAGTAACACTAAACACTCAATTTATGCTTGTGATTCGGATTTAATTTTTTTAAGTTTAACTCTACCAAAACATAATATACATATTATAAGAGAGGATTTGGATCATATAAACAC
Organism: Cucumispora dikerogammari; assembly: GCA_014805705.1. Classification (NCBI taxonomy): domain Eukaryota; kingdom Fungi; phylum Microsporidia; genus Cucumispora; species Cucumispora dikerogammari. Next base: position 10,564 of record SBJP01000087.1, on the reverse strand, counting down.
GTTTAAAAGAGCATATTGTTCGAAATGTGATAAAAAAGGACACTGGAGGCATCAATGTTGTAAATTGCGCTTGGAAAAGGTTATATACGTCTCTGTTACAGCACTAAAAAACTGTTTAAAAAAATTTTTTGATGTTGTGAATATGTCCTATAATTTAGATAATATGATAAATGATTTAATATTGGTCTCATTGTTTTTGGGAAATGATTTCTTGCCTGCTTTGCCTTTTTTAGATGTAAGATCTGGAGGAATAGAATTTTTAATGGAGACAATGGTTGGAATGTTTAATGGTATATATTTAACAACTCACAGTGGTATTAACTTACACAGATTGAAAGACTTTATGAATAGACTAGCACAAAAAGAAAAAGTTTTGTATAAAAAAAAAGCAGATATATTGTCAACAATTAGGCGAAGGGCGCGTGTATATACTAAATTTGATGGCATAGATTTGTCAGTTGATAAAAACAAAGAAAAATATTATCTAAAAAAATTAAATATCAAAGATGATAAAGAAAAAGATAATTTATGTAAGGCTTACTTAAAAGAAATGGCATGGCTATACGGTTATTATCAAGGAAAGTTGAAAAACTGGGATTTTTTTTATCCAAAACACTTAGCGCCAATGGCAAGTGATCTTTGTAAGCAAGAAATGGCTGAATTCGAGTTTCCCGTTTCAGAACCCGTTTGTAGATTTGTACAATTATTATTGGTTCTACCCAAGGATTCAAAAAGGTTGGTACCTGTTTCGCTGCAAAAGATATTTGATAATCACGATCTATATCCTAGCAAAGCAAAAATTGATATGTTTGATAAGCTTTGGGAATGGGAAGGGATGGTCGTGATGGATCCAATCTGCATTAGAAAATTGACCGAGTTATTTGAAGAGAATAAACAATTTCTAACAGAAGAGGAAATATCTAGGAATGAAAATAACACAAAAGTTTTATCGGTAAAACCCAACACTCAAGATATAACGCTTAAGGGGATAGAAGAGCTTCTAGGTGCTATGAAAATCTAAGTAATTATAATTTTATGATTATTATTTTCAAAAACACTTAACGTGAAAACATGAGGAAAAATGTTGATTTTAAGGAGAAATTCTTATAATAAGAAAGGGGGAATAACAAAAACAAGTAAAGCATTTTATTTATTTCTGTCTGTTTTTATTTCATGTATTTACTTTTCAATGCGGGGAACAAGGATTATTTGGTTTAAAGCCTTACGCTACACAAAGGTTTATACAGATTACGAAAAAGAAAACGACAGTGTTTATTATATGTATTAGAGATATGTTTTTTCATATTAAAACTATATGTTAGTTGTTGTTTTATAAACATATTTTTTGACTAATTTGGAAAAAGACCTTAATATTCATTTTTTGTTTTTTCTTCTAATAAAGAAATCGTTTCTAAAAGCGAAGCCTCTTTAAACAATGAGCCATATATAATTTGATAAACTGAAAAATTTTTATTTATTTCTCACCACGCATCGCTTTATTATAACACATATATCAGAATACATTTCATAGATTTCATTGCATGTCGCTCTACATTGTTTCACCAATATAACGTAAGGTCTTAACTTCTTGTTTTAAATAAACGAGACGGTCTTAGATCCATATAGGTATAAAAGAAGTTTCGATAGAACACATTTTTACTCTGTCTGTTCTTATGTTTTCAAAAACTATGTTTATGTTCGAACAACAACGCGCGGTGATATCTTAATTTTTTTTTCCAGTGTTTTTGTACTTTTAAAACAGCGGGGCTAGGTTTAAAAAGCGAGTATATAATTTGATATAAATACACTAGTATAGGTATTAAGGTAGCAATTAGTAGTCGTTTTTCGCATAAATAGTTTATTACTTGTTCTTATTTTTATTTTCGAAAGGTTGTTTAAAGCTCGATCGACGTTGGTATACAAGTCATGTTAACATATAAGCGATGATATATATCGAACTAATATCAAATATTACAAACAATTTTATTTCAATAACTCTCTTTCTTTTTATATAAGAACCTTTGAAGGATAAATATATTAACGAACCTAGCCATCGCAATGTATTCCAAATATATTTTACTTTGTCTTTAATCAAATGCTTCTGTTTTTAAATCTCAAGACTCGAATTGGTCTACAGTCTCGAAAATCGTCAACATAAAACTATATGCTTAAAAATATGTTTAACAAAAATAATTTCGAAAACAAAAAATTATAGTTTATTGTCTACAAATAAACTCAACTTAAAAACATTATAGTGTGTTTTGTTTTTCGTTTTTTACTCTCTATATTGAATATGCTGTTCAGGTATCGTCCTCCAGTATGTTTTAAAACAAAAAGAAAACCCTGGAGTGTTTATAATATACTGATTTATTTTTTTATCTTTACAAAACATAGCATTGAACAATCAAAACTTGAAAGCTTTAATAAATAATAAAGTTTCTCAATATTTCATAAAAAAACAGCTATCAAAAAAGGTTATAGGCACTATTGCAGTGTAAACGGGCATGTAAAAAAAACTTATAAGTAAGGTTTTTGTTTTGTAGTCTTTTCGAGACTTATTTGATACGAAAAATATTGGGTTTCAGAATCTTTACTACATCTATAATAAAAAACCAGGTTTATTTAAAAATTTTATTTTTTTGTTATTAATTATTTTTACCTTTCTACTGCAGAATTGACTTTAAAACATAAACTTTTTTGTACTTGCGTACTATACATATGTTTATAATTTAAATATGGCAGGTTATACTATAATCCAATTAAGTAAGAATTTGTTGAAGTAACACATAAAACATTACATAATAGATTTTTAGTTTTTTAATGTTAAGGCCGTAAACACACAAAACAGGTTTCGTTTCTTTACTACCACATTAAAACAAAAGAGGAACGCCAGATTTAATAAAAAAAAAGAACATATAAAAACAATTTGTGTTACTCAGCCGTTTTTTTTAACGTTAGCCGAAATAGTAAAAATATATAAGTATAATCCGTTGACTTAAATATGACCGAAAATAGAGCGTGTTTAGTTTTTACTTAAATAAATTTTGCTTTTTTAAATTATATTTGCATTTTCTTTAATTAAATTATATTAGAGTTTTCTTTAATTAAATTATACTAGAATTTTCTTTAATTAAATTATACTAGAATTTTCTTTAATTAAATTATATTAGAATTTTCTTTAATTAAATTATAGCTTAAGTGAAGGATGAGCATTGTATAAAAGTGTTAAAAGAAAACGATGTTTTTATTTTAATTGAACTATGTTTTATATTATTTCTTTCATGACATTATATAAAAAAAACGTTTCCAAGTACTTTTTTTTTAATAGATCGACTTTCAAGATCTTTTCTTAAATATTTTTTTCAAATCAATAATATAACTGATTGAAGATGGTACCAGAAAGGCATTCAATGTGTAGGTACTAATCTTATCAACAACTTTTGTCTTTTCAGTTTTTCAAAAGACACTTTTTCGCTGCTTTTCTACTATTTTCTCAATCTACCTTTTATTAAAAATTAAATTGAGATTTAGTTAAATAGTATATTTAGTTTCTCAGGTAAATAGGCTGGTGTAGAAAAATGTATTTATTATTTAACTTAAAGTTCGACTGAAAATTTTAATATATTTGAATGTGTGATATTAGAAAAGACCCTGCTTCGTCTAAGTTAGATCAAGAGACTCTTTAAAAAAAAACAATTAATATTTTTTTACATATAATTTAATCTGACTAAATATCAGAGTTTATTAAAAAAATGGCTAATCGTAGAAATAAACTACAGAAATAACTAAATTTTTTCCAAGGTATAAACAAAAATATCTCAAATAAACACTGATAAACAACCAACACAAGCCGATTATTTACAATTCGACTTCTATATTTAAATCATATATCTTCGCTTCTTTTGGTATGTGAGTTTTTACGCAACCGCAGGTGTTTTATTTTTCTGCTTATAATAGAAATCGTTTGGTAAAAAAATTGAAACTATCCAAACCACTTCACTTCGACACTGATGAAAAGTCACTTTGAGTAAATTAAACAAACAACGGAAAAGACGTTTTATGCGTGTCATTGAACTAAAAAATAATGAAGAAAGAATGAATGAAGCTATTATAAACGATTGCGATATTAATTGCATAATATCCAAAACAGTTTTTATATGTGGTCTTAAAAAAGGTTTGTATGTTCATTTATAAACTAAAAACAAACTACTGATAAGCATTATAAAAAACTAAAAAACAATTTACAGTGACGAATCCGTACCTGGAGAAGTAGAACACAAAATATTAGAACTTATAAAATTAACTAAAACAGATATGAAACATTCAAATCGTTTAACCAAAGCGTATTTGGTTTTTTGACTCTAGGTTTTCATGATTTTTATATATATTATAACAGAAAACAAAAATAAATAAACTTTTTCAACGGATATAGCGCCGGAAATGTAAAAAGTCACTCAGAAAAACCAGTGTTGTGTAAACTGATATTAGAGAAAAATATTTATGTTTCTGTTACAGCACTAAAAGCTTGCTTTAAGAAAGAAATTGTTGTTGTAAGAGAGTTTTGTGGTTTAGAAAATAAGATAAACGATATGAACTTAGTCTCATTTCTCTTAGGAGACGTTTTCTTAACGACTTGTCGATGTTAGATGTAAGGGCTGATAGACTAAAGTGTTTAATGAAGACAGTGTCTTAATATTTTACGATACACATTTAAGATCAAAAAAAAAGAATAAGTTTTAAAAGATTACAACATTTCACAGAAGAACTATTAAAGTTAGAAAACTCTGTTTTTTTAAAAAAGAACAATATTTGAAACAATCAGTCATAGGGTGTGAGTGTTTAAGAAGTTAAAGATTTTTCGTGTCAGACGATAAAAGTAAAGACAAATATTATCTAATAAAAACAAATATTGATACTGAGCAAAAAACAAACTCTGTGTCACGACTTTTTAAAAGAAGTTACGGGTTTTATGACAACTACAGTGGAAAATCTAAGAATTGAGATTTCTTCTATTCGTACCGGTATACTTCGTTGGTTAAAGATTCATGTTAAAAACATTAATAGACATGGAATTTGCGGTTTAAAAACTTTTATATGGATTTATGCAGTTGTTATTGATTTTTCATTCTGTTTTAAGGATCTACTGCCATTGCTCTCTTCAAAAAACTTTTGATATAAAAATCTGTACTTTATAGAGCCAATTGTTGATATGTTCGATGAAAACTGAGTTTGGGAGAGTATAGTTAAAATGCAAATTTGTATTCAGTAGGTGACATCGTTTTTGGAGTACAGTGTAAATTTTCTTACAAGAAAATAAAAATTGCAAAACTTGAAAAAATGTTCTGTTTTATCAACAAATGCTCAAAACCCAGAGATGATATTAAAAAGCATTGAGGTGCTTATTGGCGCAATAATGTCTAATACCTAAAGTATCATCGAAAATCTCATCAATCAAAACAGTAATAAAAAAATCGAAGAAACAAGTATACTGAGACAATTTAATGAATAAGCGTCAAAATTCAAATATTTTGGTGTGGCAAACGTTGGCGTATATATAATACTAAAGCTTTTCTACTAAATTAATTACATTTATGCTCGTTATATCTATTATATATATCAGGGAGACCAAGAATTCTCGTTAAAAAAAGAAATTTACAAAAAAAATCTTCGGAGAAAAAAAATTAAAAGAAAATGATACGCTCTAATTTATTGAATCAGTGATGAGAGTTAGAAATACAAAAGATTATTTAATTAAACAAATTTTTATTAGATTTGATAATGCGTTATATATTTTTTTATCTACAAGCGGATTCTTGACATCCCAATATACTAACACTCTAAGAATTGTTTGTATGTAGAAACATTTTTTTTTCAAGTGTCTTCGTCGAAATTTTAAATAAAAGACTATGAATAAATACTCTGAAACATCACATAAGTAATTATATATCACAATCTAGATTTAAATTTCATGTGCAAGAATTAAATCCTGATCTCAAACGCTTTACGGCAGCTTTTTGTTATTTTTTTAGTATAACCCTTTTTATAACGAAAACAAAACATTAGCAACGAATAAGATTCCCACTTTTATTTCAATCGAAGAAGATAGTTCAGATATAAAATGTTGTATAAACCAGACACGTCTCTGTGATATCGTTCTCACTTACTAGATTTTGTAAAATATACAGATACAATGTTTAATAACGCAGTTTATGTTTTTATTTATATTCGTTCATAGTAGCTTTGTTTTCAAAGAGAAAAAATTAATTTTTTTTAAGGATGTTTATTATCAGGGCAACTTTTTGACACCCTATATTGTTTCTATAGTATTAAGATTCGTTTTGAAGTACGTTTACAAATAAAGACTACATAATAAATCATATTGAAACTTTCTTGCACTTAATATAGGCTAGGTCTCATCCGGCTTCCGACTAAAAAAGTTTTCAGTTTTCTATGTAGAAAAACTTATCTAAAATAATACATGATAATGAAAGCACTATAACTGAAAAAAAAATTAACCTGATATATTATCTGCTTGTCTAATAAATTAGATCAACAACTGATTATGAAATTGTTTGTGTTAAAAAAAGATCTCAAAATGTTTTTATTCATCTCTTGATACATCAAAAACATCTTTAAATATCCAACCAGCCGTGTTGGATACAAAAATTTATAAAAACTATACGCAATCACGCTCTTTGACAAAAAAAAGACTGTCTATGTAGTATAAACCAATGTTTCAACTTTGCGTGAGAAGTTTCGTTTTAAAAGATGAATAGAAGTAATAATACACATAAACCTGCAAAGAACAAAAAAATCGAATTCAGTGTTTTATATTAAATTTTAATGAGATGACGATAGAAAATACGTCGATTATTAAACAGGGACTTTTGTTTGCAATGATTTATATTGGTTAAAAACTCACACGTAAAAATTTTCAGTCTGCTCTTGACTAATTTGAAAGACAATAATAATAAAAGTTTTTATAAAAATTTGCGTTGAATGTCGCATATAAAAAACACAAAGGATAAAAATTTATCTGAAAAACAACTGCTGAAAAAGCAATAACAATAAATATTTAATGTGTGAGGCTGCTTTAAAGCTGACCTTTTATTAAAAATAACAATCCTTATAGTTTGATAAGATATTGCTCTATCAAATTTTCAAAATATAGCATTGAGCTTGTTTTTTATCTTTTAGTTTGGTCCGGCGTAAACTCGCCCATCAGCGAGTTCACGCGAACTTGCATTATATTAAAAAAATCGATATACGCGCTAACTCACCTATGGGCTGTTAACGCAAAGGAAAATAAATTAAAAATTTTAATTAATACGTCAGCTCGCCTTATATAAAAAAAATTTTTGTATTATTAAACTAAACAACAATTAGTTCGTTTTATTGTTTTTTGTTTATTTCGCTAGATCGTTTATTTATTTCGTTCGTTAGTTTGTTTCGTTAGTTCGTTTTCGTTCGTTTCAATTTTTGTTTTATATAAATTCAAACATTATTTATACATTTTTTTTCTTTATTTATTTTATTTGGGCGAGTTGACGCATATATTAATTTTTTCAATATAAAGCGAGTTGACGCCTAGCCTTTAGTTTAACTAGGGATTGATTAAGTTTTTTATCAAAAGAAAGGTATGTTGTTACATGGATTTTTTTACGATAAAAATACTTATGATCTTAATATAAAATATTTAGATATGATCGAAATAAATGAAGCGATTAGGTAATTCTGATATGATCTGAAACGCTTTTTATAAGACAAAACAGGTACTGTTAAGTTGATTGATAAAACTGCGTCATTTGTTATTAATACTTATAAGTCAAAGTAACGCGAACTGTCTATTTTATAAATATATAGGTTTTAAACGAAATTATTAATGATTTTACACGCTGAAAACCACCCCCCCCTCTCTCCTTCTTAAAGAAATAACTATATAAAATAAAAAAAAGATCTCTGTCCGGTATCGAGCAGCCAACCTATAGACTACTATATATATGATACAAGCTCAATCATGTGGCTATATTGTTACTAAATATATTCTACAAATAACGAAACGAACAAAAGAAACGAAATGAATAAAACGAACAAAGGAAACGAAACGAAAAAATAAATATTAGTAAAATTATAATAAAATTATAGTATGAAGGGGAGGGGGTTGGCGAGCAGGTTGGCTGTGGCGTGTGACAATAAATTATAAACTTAATATTTTAATTTACGAATATCAAAACAAATCGTTGTAATCACTAGTGTACATAAAAAAACGCAAAAAAACAAAAAAATATTTTAACACGTTTTTTTACTCATAAAAAAAAGTTTTCTTAAGTCCAATAAAGCTTTTTCCAAAACACTTAGTGGTTTCTAAAATTCTGTTAGAGTCAAACACCAGTGTCTCTTTTATATTTTAGTCTGGACTTTATTTCTCGCTCTACATATGATACTTTACTGAAAAAAACATTAACAAAACATACAGTATAACTCCAAGGGGAAGCTTAAATACTATACATGATAATTTAAGATCGTAGCTTTTATAAAACTCTAAAATCGATGTTATTATGTTTGTTTAAAAATCTGAAAAACGTCTTTTTGATCTAAAAAACAAACTCTAACTTTTAAATACTATTAAATGCAGAGGATGGTGTCATATATAGAAAAATTTTAGTTTTTTAAAAAACGTTAAAGTTACTGACAAGGCGGATATTATAATATTAAAGTTTATTTGATAATAAAAAAAATTTTTTTTTTGTATTCCCCACTTTCTTAGTCTTTAAAAAAAGCATGTCTCTTTGTGCAATATTTTTTAATTGTAAAAAAAAAACGCTTTTAAAAAAAATATTGGTCATTAAAATTCTAGTTATAAAATATAAAATCACTTGTGCTGAATATAACGCGAATGTTTTGCTCTAATTAAAGTAATTTGGTTGTTAAATCGATCGTGCGAATGTAAATAGAGTGTCAGTAAATAATGAAAAAAATCTTTCAGTCTTTGAATTGAAACAAATGTTCTTTTTTTATTTTTTAATGACACCATATATATATAGTGTTATATTTTTACCTTATTTTTTTATGACATCATATGATACTATATTTTCTTTAAGGTTAGTTGTTTTGTTAAAATTTTCTATTTTTTATCAAAAGCTAAACATCACTGTATATGTTTAACAAAGAAATATATAGAAGAAAAACTTAAAGAGATAGCATAACGCCCCTGATCGTGTCATATAAACTAATTGAAAACACATCATGTCATATAAACTAATTGAAAACACATCATGTCATATAAACTAATTGAAAACACATCATGTCATATAAACTAATTGAAAACACATCATGTCTAGTATAATTTAAGATTAAATACAAGGAAATTGTTCGATATTTTGAAACAGAAAGAAAAAATTATAAAAAACACTAAAACAGACGTAAAAAAAACTTAACTTTACTTTAAAACGTGTATATTATATGAGAAATCAAGCGTATCATAGTATTATTTTATATACAGTTGTGTAACAATTGTTTTTAAAGCGACCTTACTGACTATAAAACATTCTTGTTTTTAGTTATTATATCTGAAAAAAGTTAGAAATATAAAACCTTTCCATCAAACATTTATATATTGATTATGAAAAAAAATGTAAATATTGAAAAAAACGCTTAAAATACAAAACTTTTACTTTGATTGATGTAGACGGAAATGATCTTCAATTGAACCTTATTGTTTTATAAATGTTTACGTGCCTTACACTTTATATATAGGCATTTTTATTATTGAACCTAAATGATAAGTATATAACTACACACAACGTCACTAAAAAACTAAAACATTCAGTAAACACATCATTTATATATAAAACTCGTTATGTTTTTATATCGACCCTAAAGTTTCATTATATTTCGTGTGCTCAGTTGTAAATATATTTTTTTTGTTACGTAATAATCTTTTTTTAAATGTTTAAAGTTAACTCAGTGTTTACCTAGCCCTTATATTAAAATAAAAACATTTAATTAATCAAATAAGGCTTTACGGTTTAATACTAGAATATGTTTTTATAAAAAAAAAATTTTTTAACTGCGGCTCTTTGTATGCTTATATTTATATTTTGATAATGTACTAGTAAAGCGGCTCATTAAAATAAAAACAATGTTCTGGTCTATCGTCTATCATATCAATGTTTATAATCAATTATTGGCGTAAAAAATGTGTTCATGTAAGAATTATTAAAACAAAAAAAATTGAAACTTAAGGTGTCGACATTAAATCCTGTTGTGGATGATCAAAGAGCAACATAGATCACTTTGATACCAATATAATATGCTTAATAACCTATGTTTTAATAATATAACCCATGATAAACTGAAGTATATTTGATATATTGTTTTTGTTGCTTGATTGTGTATCAAAATATCTTTTTTACAAGGAAAATATAAATCGAAAAAACGTCCAAAAACATTGTGACAAACATATTTATTTATCATATTTCTAAAAATCTTAGTATTTTTAATTCCTTTTGTTTCTGCCACATGTTTTTTTCAATAATTTCAATATAAAAAAATTAAAAATATT
>SBJP01000086.1:0-29776 GCA_014805705.1 Cucumispora dikerogammari | reverse complement strand
AGGGGGAGTGGGGGGGGGGGGGGGGGGGGGGGGGGGGGGGGGGGGGGGGGGGGGGGGGGGGGGCAAAAGTTATGTCAAAAATAAAAAATATATACTGAATTGTAACTGTTAAAACGTCATAAATGCAAAACAGTCGCCCATATACGTAAAAGAATTTGTTTCTTTTTCAAAAATTTTTAATAACGTGATTCTTAACCCTTACGATATGAATGAGACGTATATGTGCCATAATCAAATATAAATCATTGTAATATGAAACATATATGAATCATAATTAAATAATGGCTATTGTAATATAGGACATATATGTCTCATAATCAAATCAAAAAATAAATAAAAACGCAGTGAAAAAACATTCACATTACTGTAAACAAAAAAAATAGCTGTAAATTTAAAACGTTTTTATTTTTTACTTTACTTTATTTGATATTGGTTTCCTCTGTTGTTTTTTAAGCGTTATGTTTATTTCAGTCTTTTTGGCGTTGATTCTTTTATTTTTATTTTCAACAGGTTTTAAAAAAATTCGTTTTTTTAACATTTTTCAAAAATAAACGTAGAAAAAATATGTTGTTTGGCACTTACAAACAATTAGATGTTAAAATAGAGTCAATGTTCAAAAAAAACTTTTTTGTTATATTTTAAAAAAAAGAATTAAAAGTCTGGCAGGTTAATTATCATATAATATACGGCTATTTTATATATTTTACATGTTGGTCTAATCATCACTTAATCTTTGATATCTTTCGAGAGAGTTTTGTTCTTTGATTTTTAACAGATGTTTTTTTGACCAACTTTTACAGTTTGTGTTTTAAAAGAATTTAAATAGCGTATAAAAAGAAAATACTATGCTTAAGACCAATGTTTTCGAAATTATAACACAAAATTTTTTTTTGTAAATAACAGATAACAAATAGACACTGGGCCCACACTCTCTTGTAATTTTAAAACGATTAAAAAAATTATCGAATTCTATAAAAAACGAAAAAACTCTTCTCGTCAAAAAACGTCTTTATTGAGTCAAATAAAAGATTTTAGATATCGAAAAAAATTTTTTAAAAAAAGAACGAAAAGTCAAAGATCGAACGAATAGTTTTAGTTTTATCACGTTCTTTTCAGCTATGTTTCTGTTTTTGTTTCTCGAAAAAAACACAAGTTCAAAACCCTCTTTCTCAAAGAATCTTTTGAAAAAAAATGTAAAAATACTCACAAAATTTGATTTTTTGGCTGTAATGTTTAAAAACAACTGAGTTTGAGCCGTTATTGACGTGTTGTTTGTCAAGAAAGTTGACTATGAGTTATTTAACAGCCAACTGTTTTTTGGTTTTTTTATTTCCGACTATTTAAACAAAACTCTGAAACCTGAAACTCATAAAAACGATTATGATCGTATTTTTAAAGACGCAGTCGTTTAAAACAGAGGTAGAGAACATACACCCGCGAGCCAAATTAACTTTTGATTTACGATTTCTTGAGATGGGGTTTTTTACTTGGCTTCAAAACAGTTGTTGCGCGTTCTGGTCTATTCGCTTAAAAGGTGAAAAATATCTGTTTAAACTAGTTATTTATTAATTCGCTATCAAAAAAAAAATTTTTTTCATGTTCGACTTTGCCAACTTGAGAAGTTGACCACACCTGGTTTAAAAAAATAAACATTTGCTATCTACTAATGTTTTTCTACTGATAAAAAACAAAGGTTTTGAAAGCTAGTTTTATGACTTATCGACGTAGTCTCAATATTTATAGGTTTTATATAATATCTCAACTCTGTACGTTCTATAAACGTTTGCCCTTCATATGTGTTCTCTATTTGCATTTATACTCTTTCTTGTGTTAAATAACAAACGCAATATCATTATATAAGTTAAAACATATACATATATCGTATCATTTATTACTAAGGAGTGGCAATCCTTTTTATAATATATTTTTATTTATTTCTTCATAAAGGCAGCGAATGATGCATTTTAATAAAATCCCTAAAAAAGTGCTAAAAACGGTTTTTGAGACTACTTAGTATAACAATAGTTAAGAACCGTATATGAAAAAACCCCTTTTTTAATATATTATCTTTTTACTTAGATATTGGTAAAACGTTGATTTTAGTTAGCATAAAATTATTTACAGAGAATCGAAATTCCTTCATGAAAAATAAATTAAACTTTTTTTCAGTTTATATTGTAATTCAAAAAAAGATAATTAGAACAATAATGCAAAATCGTTTTCTTTTCAGATAACTGACTTTTAAACAGCATCTTTTGTCGCGTCATATTTGTGACTTATAGAAACAGTAGTTGCGCTTTATTGTCATCCTGAGTTAATGTTTGTTTTTTGTGAAAGTCTGATATTAATGTTTTATACATTACTTTTTGAGTATAAAAAAAGGGATTTCTAACAATTCTCAATTGTAAATAAAATTTAGCTGCGCTTTTTTTATATCTTTTTTTTAGAAAAATTTTGTAAAATACTTTCAAGATTCTATATTTATAAAACAGATGTAAAGCCATAAAACCTAAGTATCGTATTTAAGTTAGAATAAAACAAATATGATTACTTTAGTTATGAGTTATAGAGGTGTAAATTAAAAATTTTAAAAACTATTGAGAACCTGCGCTGTCTGTGTCATTTAAGATGCGTTTATTAATAATTTATCTTATAAATAAAACGAAACCAACTTACACTTTTTGTTTATAAACTTTACTTTTAAAATTTTAAGGGGATATAAAAAAAGATTTTATCTCTACTAAAAATACCCTTAAAGGCCCCTTTTTTACTATAATAATCTAAAAAAATATTTTTTTTCATGAAAGCAGAACCAAGTGTTTATAATTTGGAGAAATATGAGGCTCTTCTTAAACAACAACAACACGCTGATCTTATACCAATGATACATCAAATAATCAAAAACATTGATTTCCTTCTTGAACACAAAAATAAGTCATGTCAAGCAATAAATGAATTGGTTAATTACTACACGTTTTTAAATTTTATAATACAATTTCTAAATAAAAACGACGAGTTTTTCAATCTGAGAGATAATATAAAAGAAATAATTACTGAAATAGAAGCTCTACGTGGCATTGAGAAAAATCTATTCCGTTATATGAAAGGTGAAATGGCAAAAGACTTATTATTGATTTACTCACAGCACGATAAAAACTCCGATAAGAAAAACACAGCTTTTTGCCATACATCTGCATTTCTTCGTATACTTGAATATATTAAGGTACCAACATTAAATCTATCTATTAAGCTTTTTTTATGTGATAATTTTCATATTGCTTTACGTAAAATTAAAAAAAATGAGGGTTTAGATATAAATGGAATAAAATTGATTAACTTAATGAATTTCTTAAATGAGCTTATTAATATTAACAAAAGCACTAATAATATGGGAATGGAGGGATACAAAAGAAACTTTGAAATTATTGAGTCTTTTATTGATCAGTTTTCGCTTATATTATTCTCTAACAAAGAACTTAAAAATATTTATGAGGTTTATATTGAAAACATTACGCCTACACGCCATACTGATGAAGTTACAATAAATTGGGAAAGTCATTTAAAAAACTATGCGTCCTATAATTTGGGCGATAATCTAAGAGCCCGATATAATTCTTTCGGAGATGTTAAAAATTATTCATATAAAAAAGTTCAAGAGATGTTCATAAAAGAATTTAAGTCTATAGATATTTGTCAATTCAAGGACGTAAGTCAATATTTGAATATTTTGGTAGCTATTGAAAATCATGAAATTACAAAATTATACATTGAACTTGAATTTTTTAATATTCATGAGAACTTGGTTTTGAAGGATAAACTAGACAATAAAAAAGAAAGTTTATATCAGCCCTTTCAATTAAATAACGAGTTGTTTAAATTAATCGATGATTATTTTAAGAACCCTTGTGGCCAGCTAATATTTAATTACTTAAACAGAGACCGACTATTAGGAAAAACCAAAACTAATAGAATAGCAGTAGAAAGAAGACATATAGAGGTTAATGCGAACAATTTTCAAGAAATATTTAAACTTTTAAATGTAATATGTAGAAGACTAACTTTAAAACTCGAATTCGAAATAATAAAAAAAGAGTTGGAGACATTTTACAGTGGACTTGGGGATGTCATTTACCTTTTAAGTAACGAATATAAACAATAAAAAAATTTCAGACTAAATAATTTAATTTTTTTTTCTTATAAATAATAAAAAAACCAAACCAAAGGCTTGTCTTCATTATTAACAACTTACCAGTCCAACTTGTTCATTTTTTCAAGTGTTTTTTCTTTACTTTTTATTTCTTTACCCGCTTTCACTCGCATAAAAAAGATATCACAGTCTCGATTCGTACAAAGAACTTTATTCATTCGATCACCAAAACACCTTTGACACTCTGCCCAACATTTTGCATATACCGTTTTTTCCTGCTCTAGCTCTTGTTTTATTTTATTGGAATGTTTGTCATATGTTTCTGATGGCGATC
The DNA here is from genome assembly GCA_014805705.1 of Cucumispora dikerogammari. Taxonomy (NCBI): domain Eukaryota; kingdom Fungi; phylum Microsporidia; genus Cucumispora; species Cucumispora dikerogammari. The sequence continues at coordinate 25,295 of SBJP01000086.1, read as the reverse complement.
TTGTGTCTTCTACCTTGTTATACTGGGTTAGGGTTGATTCCAAACTGAAAGTATTTACTTCCTGAGCGACATATTTTTGAGAAACTTGAAAATTAGTAATTTTAGAATTGCCTTTTTTAATACACTCTACACAGAGAATGGACCCGGACTTCTTACATTCTAAACACACATCTTTACGAGAACCGAATATACTTTTCTTTATGGTCGTTTTTTTAATTTCTATATTTCCTTCGTTGACTAATAATTTACTTGTGTCACAAATTGAAGAGAATAATCGATGAATAGGTTTGCTAAGTTGCTGTTCGATATAATAATCTACATCTACTTGTAAATCGTTTTCAAGAACGTATAGAGGGTCTTCAGCTTTATCACATACTTTAATATCGCGACTGGTTTTGATTCTACCAGCAGAAGCTGCTGCACTCAGAACAGGGTCTCTAATAATTACGAAGGGAACTCTATCTCCAAGACCAGGTGCTGTTCCGGGATCACGTTTCTTCATTTTTTCTGCAAGAACTACGTGAGGCTGAACGTTAGTATAGTTGGCCTTAGATAGCTGTTTTGTAATAATAAGTAAAGACAAGTCCACTTTATTCGCATAAAGATCTGCAACTGTACTTTTAACCAATTTACATGCTGAATATACGTCTTTCTTTAATAAAAGTAAATCTAAACACTTCTCCAATACAATCCTAACTAGCTTACAATTATCTCTTCTTACTGTTTCAATGCCTTTTGTGTCTACTTTATTTATTTTAACATTATTGAAACATTCTTTGGATAAGTAATTAAGACTTTTTAAGTAATATTTATTTTCTATCGTTTTCTGTTTTTCACGATATTCCTTAAACTGAGAATAGTCAACTTTACACTCTTTAACCTCTCTTCCACAGTACATAACACCAGCATATCTTTTCTTTGCCATTAATAAATAAGGCCAATAAACCTTTTCAAACTCTAATTTTATTGGGTCTAAAAAATGTGTTGAAATTTCGGCAGAAAGACTTTTACAGATCCTGAATAGAACCGCTAATGAATTTAAATCAGGTTTCTCATCAATTAAATGATCGTCACATTCACATTCTTTGCTAAAAAACTTGTCTCCTTCATATTTCTTATAGTCTGAGCTAAGTAGTGTATTTTTTATTGAATTATAAAAAGATTGTAAATTCTTATCACTGAAAAAATTTTCGACCTTAATCATAACTGAATCAGTATCTCCATAAATGACTCTTGCATTGTATCCTTCTCTCTTCAATATTGTCTCACTTAAAAACTTGGTCATTTCTATCATCTCTCTTCCGAAAGCAGTAACAGAAGCAGAAATATTTAAGTTTGGTAGTTGTCCAATTGATGCTCCCGTAAATCCATAAATTGAGTTAGCACATTGTTTTAATGCATTCTGTCTTGCATTCAGGATTTCTCTTAATTGAGGGTCTTTTGTGTTATTCATTTTGTGTTTTACTGCCTTTCGTTCAGTTAACAGATCAGTTAAAACTCGAGGAAGAATACCCAGACGATGTTTCTTTGTAACAAAATGATTATTTGATGGCGTTATGCAAAACTCAATGCACTCCCCATCAATGTTTGCCGAAAATAAATTTACTAGATACTTCTCTTGTGTATCTAACGACTTTCGATCTTCGTTCTCAAACTTTTTATAAAACATCGCGGAAGTGCCTGCGTTTTGAAGCGAAACGGGATTCTTATCCAGCGAAATACCGTTTAATTTATCCTCCATTTTGTTTCTCTTTTCTGAGTCATAAAGCTTAAGTGTCTTTACATTTGCTAAGTCAACTGCAGGTTCTTCAAAGTTAAGCCCTTTTTTTATTCTATCTTCTCCCAAGAAGGTCGAATAACATAAATTATTAGCAATGATAATTGAGGGGTATAAACTGGCGAAATCTAAAACAGCCACAGGTTCCTCATAAAAGCCCCTTTCCGGTTCAATAACAATCGCACCCTCATACGTATCCTCTCCTTTTCCACCCTTCCTAGCTATATCAGGCAAAATAAAACCCATCTCGTTTGCTTTTCTCAAAAGCAAATGAAAAACCTTGATTGATATCCCTCTCGTTAAGTGATATTCAAGGGGAATACCACATACTCTTACGAGCTCAGCCGAGGAAATTAAAACCGACAGTTTATTGAATATTCTCAATGGAAGTACAGTATCCTGCAAACAATATTTGGCAACTCTAGTTCTTGAAGTTGGATTTTTTACCATCATATCGAACACCATATTGTGATCAATATCTAATTTTTGCGCTTTCAAAAAATGTGAAGACACGGCGTTTAAAGCATAAGAAGATAAATTGTGCGTTTTACGTAAGGAAACTATCAGATCGAAGTTTATTCTTCCATGTATATCTATCAAATTCAAATCTCTAGACCCCATCTGTACACTCGAAAAAGTTGCTTGTTTAACTTTAACACACTCGTGAAAAATATTGTGTTTTTTCTTAGCTTCCTGTTTAATTTTTCGACGAAAGTTTAAACCTTTACCAATTATATATTTTGACTTGAGAAAATCTTCAAAGTCTTTGCCACAGTTTGAAAAAACGTTATCTGGTTCATTATTTTTATTTTCCATAAAATCTAAGAAACTACTCGTTGGATCAAATTCTGAATCATTGTTTCTAGTGATTGTTAATCCAATTACTTGGGGAATATCATCTGTGATATTTTTAATAATATTTTTCCTCCCGATATCGAATGGTAGTTTCAACAATTTACATCTTTCATCTATAAACCATGTATCGAAATCATTAATATTGTATCCAGTGATGACATCGGGATCGATAAACTTTACATAATTAAAAAAGCTGGCAAGTAAATCTCTTTCTCTTTCAAAAGAAAAGACATTTGTCGCGTTTAATCGCTTAATTGATCCAAAAGTAAAAATTGTCTGAATCTCTAGCGTGTTTGACTTGTTGATTTGTCGAAACTGCGTGTCTTTCTTATTAAAATCTTTACAATATTTGCAGTCTTGCTCTTTATGAAGCCCCTTGTTTTGAAAGTCTATTTTTAAAGTTATTCCAATTTGTTTGATTTCAACTACCGAAGGGTGAGAAAAAACTCTTGTCTCTGAAGGCGTTTCGATGTCATACGACATAACTTTAAATGGAGGAAAGAAAACGTCATCAGTTGGAAAAACATACTCATCACTTGTTTCTATGAATAGCCTTCTGCTTTCTGGGAACTTTAGTTCGTGTTTGTGACAAACACTTAGCATAGAACTAGAAATTTCCTCCGTTTCTATCGTCTTTTCATTTCCCCAAAAAACTTTACATTTCTGATTTTTACATTTATCTTGTATTTCATTATAGTCGACAAAACCGATTAATTCATTGCAAATGTCAGGATTAAAAAAGTCATAATTTATGTTACCACAAATACAGGTGTGTTCAACTTCCTCCCGGAGTATATCTTCACCGTGTAGGATAGTATAGTTAGATATTTCAATATATTGCATGCCGTTAATCTTTCTATCTGTCATAAATCTTGTAACAGGGGCGACCGAATGTTCAAAAGTTATAAATTTCAAAGATACCTTTGTGTTCTTTGAATGTAATTCTGTTTCTTCTTTTGTGTTAAATTCTAAAAAACGACTACTCACAGGAACACCCCCTTCCAAAAACTCTTTGACTTTATTAGCAGAACTAAATTTATTATTTGTCTTTTCGTTTTTTTTGTATGAAATTTTAATAAAATTTTCTGGAAGAAAGTAGCCATATATGTTCGTTTTATTAACTACTTCAACTTTCTTAACAATAAAGTTTATAAGATCTTTCGATTGAATAGCTTCACTTATTTTGCTGCATAACGCTTTGGTGATCTTGGGGTGTATCTCAGCGGTTTTAATATAAAAATATAGTTCATAGTTGGGAATATTGACTTGAACTGATCTACCGGAGGGCAAATTCCCATGCATAACTATTTCGAATGGTGTCGGCGAAGAAATGTGTGTGTTAAATAATTTTAAAGCCATGGTTTATTTTTCTTTGTCAGAAAGATCTTTTGCATTGAAATGCGCTTATTGTAAAAAATTTTAATCATAAAAAAACATATAAGAAATAAAGATGTTGAAAAAAATAGAAAAAACAGTTAGTCACTTTAATTTTTAATGACATATAAGCTCCTCAAAAGAAGCATATTTTAATCTCCTTATTAGTTGTAAGTCTTTTTTCATTAAAGTAACTCTTTTTGCGTGGTTAGCACATGAATAAGCATCTTCATAAAATGAAATTAAATGTCTTTCAGTTGCCTCTTGTAAAGTACTTATAGCATTAGATTGAAATCTAATCCCGGTGTCTTGATTGGATTTTTCTATAACCATTGCTCTAACCATTCTTTGAAAGGGGAGTTTTGGGAAAAGTAAATCAGTGGACTTTTGGAATTTCTTGATTTCCCTAATTGCATTCACACCCGGTTTGAAACGTCTGTGAAAAGTTTTTGGCGTTGAGATTTGTTGTGTTGAAGCTTTAGCTTGTTTAGAAACAATTCTCTTTCGAGGAGCTTTACCGCTTTGTGACTTAGTGACTGCGTGTCGTGATCTGGCCATATGAATTTTATTTTTTTATTATATTTAAGTAAAAAAGTGTGCACAAAAAAAGAGGAAAATATTCAAGAAAACTCGCTCTTAATTGACAAATTGGTTCTTTTCTCGTTAACTTTATCTATTCTTTGGTGCTTATTTACGTTGCTTCTAATCGATTATTTTTATTTTCTTCATTTGTCGATTTAATTTTAATTAAAAACAAATCAAATATATTCATAGATAAATTACGAAACTGGTTAAAATTAAGTTTAAATTAAAGCGAAATGTGTTTTAAAAGGCGTCCAGGAATAAAATATTGCTTAAAACCCAAATTCAGTCATTATTACAATTCACAGATTTTTAATTAAAAAAATTAATTAAAATATAAAATAAAGGAGAAAATTAAGTGTAAAAACATCGAAACAAATTGTCAATAACAAGATTATAGAAAAACAACATCAAAAAATATCTCGAAATGTTGCTTTTCACATATACGTAAAAGAGTGTAAACGTCGTAAAACTGCAAGTTTTTAAATATAGTTTTCTTATATAATTGCGCCTTTTTTTTATTGCACATTTTTCAGCTATAAAAGAAATTGATAAAAAACAATGACCCATGGCAATTACAGGAAAATCAGGAAAAAAAGGAAAAGGCAGCGTAGCTAAACGAGAGAAATCTTACAAAACAAAAGAGACAGTTTATATTTCAGACCCTTCTTTTAGAAGGCTTGCAAGACGAGCTGGAGTAAAGAGAATATCAAAGAAATGTTATCCCGAAATGAGATCCATGACAAAGGCTTACTTGAAAAGGGTATTAGACCAATGCGTCATCTATGCAGAACATAAGAAGAGGAAAACTGTCGTTTTAAATGATGTGTTATACGCATTGAAGAGGGTTGGTTGTAAATTGATGGGTTTCCAGAAATAAAATGAAAATCATTTTTAAGAATTAAAAATCATCAATCGACTACTTTTTAAATCATTTTGAAGACCCCTTTCTTCTATTATCTATACTATTATAATGACATTATTTAATTTAACAGCTTTTTTTATATGAATTGAAAATAAGTCGTTACTAATTTTATATTCAGTAAAACATATACTTAATATAAATATATTAAAACTAACAAATATTCTAGAAAGCTTAAGAAACTCAATTTATAATAAGAATTTTATTAAGGCAATTCGAATTAAAATTAAAAAATGCAATAAATCACTTTTTCGGCTCTTAAGAAAATCTTTAGTCTCTTTCTAACCAAATATGTTGATTGTATAAGTTGAACGAATTATTAAAATTAAAAGATGTCGCGGAAGAAAAGCATCTACAGTTTTTGTTTAATTAAATCTGCATAAATTATATAATTTAACGCTAAACAGGCGTTTCTTTACTTTTCGAGAACCAAGTAAAAAAAACTGTCTATTTAAGAAAATTATTTTTATAAATAGACAGTTTTTTTTATTTGTCGCACAAAGTAATAAATGATTTTTAAATTTACTTAAAAATAAGTGCTTTACCCTTAAGGAAATATTTCAAATTAACTTAAAAAAACGTGCTTAGTCTCACACAGTTAAACACTGAATAAATAACGTGTTGTTTGAACTCGTTTCTATTTACAGTGTCTTTTTTATAGAAAAATTTTTCTTAATTTGTATAGCTAAGCCAATTAATTTATCAAAAACTGTCTACAAATAATGGTTTCATTTTATAAACAAAAGGTTTATATTAATTATTTGAGATTTTCGATTATGCTTTTTCATTTATATAGAAATTTTATGTTATATCCTCTCACAAATATATTAAAAATTTTAATTAGAAAGTAATTAAATTAAATATACATTTTCTCAGGTTGACTTATTTGGCTAAAATAGTATATATATAAATATTTGACTCTTAATTAATATTTGAATAAAAACAGTATGAATAGAATACTAGAGGAGTAAACACTTGGCTAGAGCACTCCCCACTATAATCTTAGTTAAGGAAGTTACATTATAATTTAATTAAACAAAAACTAACAATTAGATCATAAATTTTTAATTTAAAACGAAGTTAATATGCGCATTGGTGTAGTTTATATGCGCAAAAACATATTAAAACGAACGAGTGAGTTTAAAAAAAACAATCAATTAAAAAAAGACCAAATTTGTTCAGTCGAATTTAACCGCTTAACGTCCAACGGTGCGTATAGAAATAACAATTCGTCAATTTTAATTTAATAAAAGTGTTTTTTTTGATTAGTTTTAACTTATTTTTATTATTCTTAATTAATTTATAATATAAGTTTACTTAATTAAAATTACAATAGAGAATGGCTTGAGTAAAAGCCCAAAAGAGTGCCAAGTGGACGGTCTAATAAGCTGTGTTCTTTTATTATATATAAATCATAGATTAAAAAAATATAATCGAAAACGTTACATTATAAAAATATATAATAAAAAAGTCGATTTAAAATAAATATAATTGATTAATTGGTTTAAACATAAAAAAAGTTTATCTTTAATTATATTAAATAATAATAATAGTCTGTAATCACACATATTTTAACAAAACCAAGGGTAGCTTATACACTTATCTCTCACTATAATCTTAAGTAACGAAAAATACTTTATTTTTTAATTAAGTAAAAATATGGCAAATATAGTATTTTTGACTTTTTTTTTTAAGAGCGCAATCAATCACCTGTATTAGTGTCTTCTATACTTTTGAAACCGAACGTAGACGAACAAATAAACGTTTCTGATAAAAAAGAAAACAACTGAAAAAAGACAAAAAAATAAACACAAATTTTTACATTAGAACAACTCAACGGCAATAAATAAAATGAAAGTCTACACATCTATTGTTAAATTAAAAAATATGTTGATTACTTTTTACATAAATGTTTTTGTTAATTATTTTATAACAGACTTTTTTTTATTTAAGATTATAGTGATGAAAAAGTATATACGTGTCAAACCAACACTGTTTTTTTTTTACATGTTGTAAAATTAATTAAAAAAATATTTTATGTAGAAAAAAAACACATGCGCTTGAATCATTTTCTGCCTAAACTTAAAAAAAGCTTTAAAAATTTTTCATGAATTTAAAATATAATTTGATCAAAAACACAAGAGAAAAAAAATACCCAACAAAACTACTTTTATAACTACAAAGTGAAACGAGACACCTTTTATATTAGAGATGTAATAGCAAAAAAAAGCTGTTTGTATCGCTATACAAACGACTAGTATTGTCTACTTCAATATACAAGTCATAATCACACAAACGGGAAAAGTGCATCAAGAAATATCATACTAAAAGCAAGATTAAAAAACGAGCTTTCTTAGATCTTATGGGAGTAGAAAAGTGAACCTATATTTTATAGAAAAAGATTTTAATGTGCTCTCTTCTAGTTATGTGCTCGTAAGAGAAACAACGGCAGCTTTTAGAAACAAAAAAACTTTACTTGCAGTGATAATTCTAGTATTCAATTGAATTAATGGGATCAGAAAGAGTTATCAGTTTTTACATTTCGATTCAAGCCTCCGATCCCAGAAATAGTTGTAATTTTTACGACAGAAGAAAACTTGATGCATGTACGGTTGAACAACACCTGGTTATGTAATGTATCTTTAGATATGTTCCCGTGAACTTTGAACAGTTATTCATTATTCAAAGATTAAAAAAATAAGAGTATCTTTCTTTGTTTTTTGTTTTTATGAGGAAAAAAACGCTTTTTCTTATAAAAAATTTTTTTCTTTCAGAAAAAAGCATAAGACTCACCTCTAAAGCTTTTTGATAGATGTTGATAACGCAAATAATCTGCAATAAGAGAGATATACCCCAATGTATGAGTATTTGGTTGCTTGTTTCACTTGTAACAGATACTTTGACGTAGAGTCTAATTTTTGAGTTTTTCCACGAGCGTTCTTAATGGCTTTCACTTTAAAACGAACATTAAATAATTTTGTGCGTTGCTTTCGGGCCAGAGACGAAGATAGAGTTTTTCGGGTAGATCTACAACAGTGTTTCGTTTTTTCAAGCATAAAAGTCGAGACTGTTGTTTTAGAATAGTTTACAAAACATTTTTTTCACAATGACAACAAAATCAATAAACAATTTCGTTTTTGCAACGCCTATTAAAGGACGAAATCAAATGTTAAGCGAACAACAAACAATTCAGTAGCTTATAACAGCCATATCAATAGCTTAATACTAGAAAAGATGAGTTCTATTTGTAATAGAGAAAGAAGAATTATTAAACGAGAGGCTTTTAACGAAAAACTAGTTTCTTTAATCGCTCTACAAAAAAAAAATGTAAATCGAAAAACTGTAGAAATTAATAAACGAGCTTGGTACTTGCCTAGTATTCCCCTTCCTTCATTATAATTTTTATTAAGTATATTTATACTATAAATTAATTAAGTAAAAATATTTAACTGAAACAAGTCAGAAATTAAACAAAATTCGTTTTTAATTATCAAATGCTAATTATAATCTAATTTTATTGTATAACTGTTGCACCACTTTAGACGCAAAAGTCTGCGTCTAAGCACTTTTGTTTTTTTTTTAACTATTTTTGCTTTTCTTGAAAATTCGACTGTTCGTTCGTTTTAGTTCGATTTTGTTGTGTACATAAACGACATTAATGCAGCTGATTGCCTGCTTTTAGAGAAGGAAAACGAAAAATTATTATATAATGTTTTGGTTTTTAATTAAATGTTTTTGCTTATTTAATATAATAGTGTATTTTGCTTAATAAAAATTATAATATAGGTGGATATTTGGAAAGTATCACGAGCTTAATGAAACGATAATCTGAATGTATGTAGTCGATTATCTAAAAAAAAAGTTTCTATTATAATATGGTTTTTAATTATTAGATTAACGTTTTTATCTTTTTCGTTATTAAATGGTATTTCAAAACTCTAAAAAAATTTTTAATCTTTTTTTTAATTTTGAGCGAAAAGTGGCCATTTTCATCCAATAAGCGAAAAACGATTTCAACTAGTGAAATGCCTTCAGCGCTAAATAGTGTTATTGGCGTTCATATTATAAATATTATAGTTTTTTTTAATATTTAAAAACTATTAAAAAAAACGAAACGAAATTTTCAAAGTTTAAAAAAATCTTGTGAAAAAGTCTCATAAAAAACATGGCAAACCGCCAGGTAAAAAAATATTGTTTTTTTTGTAAAACGTATAACCACATGTCAATATTAGCCTTTGTTGCAGAAAAATGTTTTTATGGGGCATAAAAGCTTTGAGCTGTGTAACTCAATTACGTTTTTCTTAAAAACAGAAATATACACTTTATTTTTATATTTTTAAAAGAAGATTGTGTATTTTTTGTCAAAAACGAACTGGTTGTGTTATAAAGCGAAGACTTTAGAATCGAAAAAACTATTTCATGCGATAGTTCTTTTATAAAGATTTAGAAGATAAACAACACCCTGTGATCTACGGAAAGTGCCGTGTTATATCTATGATAATTTTTATTTAGAAACCTTATCATCTAATTATCTTTTATCACAATGCTGCACTTTACTTTGTTATTTTTTTTTGTTTATATTTTTTTTACACATCTTTCGCCCGATCGTTTTTTTTAGAACACAAACAAGAAATTTCTTTTTTTTACTTTTATATATAAACAAAAAACCGAAACTTCCAAACTACGTGGTATAATTAAATCTATAAATACAGGAACTGTTTTTATCAAAGACAGTGTGTCGTTTGATCCAAGAGACTACTACTTATATATTTTCAGCCTCTATGGAATTAATTAAGACTTTTTACACTATAATAAAAATAGGGAGATTAAATAAAAAACAGACACACTAAATACAAATTATGCGTTTGTTTCTATAAATCAGACTTAATCACGCGCATTAAGCTGATCACCTTGAGAATATAAATAAAACGCTTACGTAATTATGTTAATAGAAAAATAGATACTTAAAATAAAAATAAACGAATTTTGAGCGTGTTTTTGCGCCATATAGACCACGATAAACAAGAAAAAACAGAATGTGTTGTTTTTGGAAAATATCTATTAGTTTTTGATTATTTTTTGTTTAAATAACTATAATTTAATTGAAATATATTGTATCCTTACTTACTTTAATTATATTAGATTTTTACTTAGATAAACTATAATAGAAGTAAAAAAGTGTATAAACCATATTCTTTTGTCTAAAAAAAAACAACAATATAAAAACACTCCAAAACTAAGCAGACAACAATGCAATAAATATATAATTTATAAAACTAACCCTTTGGTTAATATTGTAAGAAAGCAAAAACAACTTGCAATTACAACAGAAACTGTTTTGTGATTATTAAAAAAACCTGACGTTCGAAAACTATAACCAAGACAAGTTATATTATAAAGCTGTCTGTTGTTTACTTTGTCAACGTTTGTAATTTGACACTGTATGTTCAAAAGCCGTATCTTCATCTTTGGGCTTTCTCTCTCTTATTCTTACAGGTGTTCTTTTTCAGTAAATTAAAAAAATAAACCAAAAACAACAAACCGAGTACACTATTAAACGCAAACAACAATTCAAAAAAAAAGCATTGTATATGGTTCTTATTATTTATTTTAAGTGAAATATCAATATACGTGACGTTTTTAAACTGGTTGTTTTCTACTCGTAAGATTTTTTTTAATGAAATAGCGAAATTGACTGTTTTTATATTATATGTTGATTTAAATAAGCGTACAGTGTTTTTTTAAATGACAAAAGTTTTAATATTAATTGTTTTTTTGAAATAATCTATTTTATAATTATTTTTATACTTTTTTTTCTTCTTCTGTAACCTATTTTCGTTTTTCTTGAACAGTGTTTTATTAGAGGATTACATAACCCATAAATTTTTAATATTAAAACAACTTCTTGCATTATAAGACTAACAAGTTTTTATAATTAATAAAAACTATAATCGATAGAAGTGTTTACAACTCAAATATAAAATACATTTACAGACAATTTTTTAATTTAAATTATATTCGATGTCCGTCAACTCTATCAAATATTTTTTCTGAAAGTTTGCAACAGCCTATTAAGAATGTTGTTTATTTGAAAAAAGGTTATTGACTAGGTTTTCATACGAAGATTATACTAGTTGTTGATTATTACAAAAATGATTTTTATATAAAACTGGTCGCGAAACTTTTATATGCTTGTTTTTTCAGGGCCCTTTATGCTTTATTTAAACTGTTTTTTTAAGGTTGTTCGGTAGCCCATTGTTTGTTTTTTTGAAAAACGTTTCTATGTTTTTTGTTCTTTGTTAAGCTTGTTTATTTTTGTTTGTCGTATGTCTGTTTTTTTGTTAAATAAGGCACAAATATATAAGTGAATGCTTTTTTTTTTACTTGCTATTGAAGCGTCAAAAAGCGCTTCTTTTCACCTCGCCGAAGCGATGGCTCATAAAAATCAAATAGGCGACAAGACTTAACACTCAGAAAAGACATAAAAACATAAAATGAGCATCTAAATCAAACAATAAAATTCAATAATAAAAAAGGATAGCCTAAAAACAGACTCTTTTTATCCTCTAAAATGATTGTTTTCGTAAAAAAATTTTTTTTCTCAAAACTAGCCTCTAAACTAAGACTGTTATTTCAATTTCTTTTGTAGATATAAGTTTTATATCTCATATTATGCAGACATATACAAAGGAAAGAAAGCTTTGATAAAAAGAATTTATTTGCTTCTATATATAAAATTAAAAAGTTTTTTAGTATTGAAAAACCTTTGAAAATACTACTGCTCCTCCCGGAAAAATTATCTTCGTTTTTTATTTTTGAAACTCAACATCCGACACATGTAATTTATTATATCATTTCATGTCCAGAAAACCATTCGTTTTTTTTTGTTTTTTCTTCTTTTATATTCTCAATTATTCCAGTGTTTCTTTCATCGTTTTTTAATTTTTTATAAGTCAACATATCTTTCATTTCTCTTTCAAGTTCTTTTTTATTTTTATTACTGAGAATATCATTGGATAAGAAGGTTTTAAAAAGTTGTTTCTGATATATTTTCTCTTCAATAGTCCCCAAGGCTAAAAGAACATAGGTTTCAACGTCATTTTTTTGACCAAATCTAAATATACGTTCTCTTGCTTGCTTATCAACACTTGGGTTCCAATCAGGATCATAAATTATTAATCTAGAGGCCATGACTAAATTTAAACCCAAACTCCCAACACGTGTTGTAATAATCATTACATTACAGTTACTATCATCTTTGAATCTTTTTATTGATTTGTCGCGCTCAGGCAGTGTTATTTTACCTTCTATTCTCTCAAATAATATATTTTGCGTACTCAAGTATTCTGAGATAAAATCCAGCATTCTTAAAGTCTGTGTGAATATTAAAGTTTTTCTTTTTTCAATGCCAAATTTTTTTAAAAGATGTTTCATGACTTCAAACTTGCCGACGCGTGGGTAAGCGATGCTTTTTAGGTCTTTAATTGTTAAGTCTTCTATATCTCCGTTAATTTGAGGATAATTACAAATATTCCTCAGTTTAAAAATGCAGCCAAAATACCTCTTTACTTGAATATCACTGTTTGTCGCTAGACTTATGTTGTTTTTAATTTCTTCACTTTGTCGTAATAACTCCGCTTCGTATAGAGACTCCTGATATTCTGTCATCGGACAAAGAACAACTCTTTCAAGTCTGTGGGGTAATTCATGTTGCAACATTTCTTTTTCTCTCCTTAATATGAAAGGTTTAATAATATCTTTAATAGAAGTCAGGTTCACACGTGAAGTTTCGTTTAATTTTAGACCTTTTGAACAACTATTCTTTAAATAATTTTTATCAAAATCGTTTTTATTTCCAAGAAGGCCGGGCCTTATAAAATTAAGTAAACACCAAAGTTCCCTGAGATTATTTTGAATTGGCGTCCCTGTTAAAATTAACCTCGACCTTGCTTTTATCGAATTTAATGCTTTAAAAATTTTTGTTTCATCATTTTTTATTTTATGGCCTTCATCTAAAATTAAAAAATCATATTTTGTCGAATAAAAATCTATTGCTTCGCGAAGAAATGTTTGATATGAAGTGATTATCACAGTATTTTTATTGTTTTTTTGTAAGATATTTTTAGGAAAATGTTCATATGAATTGTGATATACTAAAATCCTTAAAAAAGGAAAATATTTATATATTTCTTTTATCCAGTGAGAAATCACACCAACGGGAGATAAAATAAGTGAAAGTTTAAATCTCCCGGTCATATACTTACACGCTAATAGTGAAATGATTTGTAGAGTTTTCCCCAGCCCCATTTCATCTGCGAGTAACACGTTGTTCTTTTGAAGAAATATGACACCTTTTCGTTGAAATTCAAACATAAACTGATATAAATATGATGGAATTTCAAAATCTCCGATCTTGTTCTTATTTAAATTTAAAAAAAGCGGATAATCAATACAATAGTTTTTTTCGAAAAACTCTTTTATTTTATTTAAACGCTTTTTAAAATCGCGGTAACGATTATCGCATAAATTCTCTTCAGAAGTCGTGTCTAAAAACTCTAATAAACTTATTTGTTTAGCAGTAAGTTTTTTATCGGATAAGTTGTGGCTTGTGTTTTTTTGTTTTATTTCATATTTGTCAATATTGGAAATTAATCTTAACTCCTCTTGTAACTCTTCTTCAATAAGCATTATTTCTCTTTTTAATTCCGTCTCTTTCTCTGGATTTTTTATTATTTCGTCTTTAATTTTTTTAATCTTTTTTTGATATTGTTTTGTTAACAAGTTATGTAAAAAGTTTTGTTGATAATCGTCAGTTTCAATAATTTGATCCTTCATAAGCGAGGGACTCTTTTTCTTTCAGTTCTTGATTTGTTCTTTGTTTTTTTTATTTTAATTAAAACTGTGTTTATTATTTATTTGTTATTTTTATATTACATGTACTGTTAGTGTAGTGGTTATCACGTCCGCTTAACACGCGGGAGGTCCCCGGTTCAAACCCGGGACGGTACATTTATTTTTTTTAATAAAACTTGCTTTGTATTTAGAAAATCCAATAAATCATAGATCTTATTTGTTTAGTATTAAAAGGAGTCTATTTTTATTATCTTGTAACTGTATTATAATATATACACATTTGGCGGTGTCAATTACTGAAAGTTATAAACATTTCTTGTTATTATAATACTTGACACGTCTAGCGTGAAGAAAAAACCAATGTTTTCATTTTACATTATTTTATTGTATAGCATTAACTTTTATTGGAAAACATAATCATCTGTGCTGCAATATTGTTATATTTTAATACCAATGTTTCAAAAAAATTTTTCTTCTTTCAAAAATTTCTAAATACGATAAAAACGACAAGAGTATGTTAACAAGAAAATACGCGATTAACTCTCAAAAACCGTTTTCAAAAAATACTGTTCAAAACTAAAAACTTTTTTTAGCATTGAAACACTAAACCCAATAAACTTCAACGTTGCCGAGATAATTATCGATTTACAAAACATAGAGTTTAAACTTGCTGATGTGAAAACAGCTCATATTTTTTAATAAAATAAACTTTGTTTTTTTTCGGTTTTTAAAACCTATGTGTTTAACACGCTGTTTTTATGTAGCCCAGCTTGCATAATAAACGAAAAAAATTATTTTATGGGTCTTAAAAAAACATCTGATGTATTTAATATTTTGAATGAAGTTCTATCTTAAAGTATTATATAGAGTAAAAATAAATATACTTTTATGGTTTTCATATTTTTTTCTTATTCACACATTTCTTTCGTTCTGTATATGCTAGGTTTTAATACGTTAACAGAAATAAACTAAAAAAAATATTTGAAAGGTATGGCGTCCCTTGTGTGTTTATCGATTACAACATTGTAAATAATAAAACAGATACAATGAATATTATATAGTTCGACAACTATCTAATTTGAGAAAAAAAGTCGAAAAAGTAAATGTTTCTAATTTAAAATATTTCGTTTTGCTTCTTATTACGATTACACACGCATTAAGAAGAACGTAATATATTAAGTTTAGAGCAATAATATAAGTCCTATTTTCTGTTTATTTTATAGGGCCCGATAAACGAGGCTGCAAATATCAGAAAAATTCAATTACGCACATTTTGTCTGAAGCTTTTTTTCAAAAAAAACTCTTAAAGTCATTTGGAAGACTGAATAGTCGCGTATCATCAAATGAAAACAATTTTTTTTTAAAATTAAAGAATAAGTGTTATTATCGTTTATTTTTATATAGAACGGTACCCTATAATTGATAAGAAAGTTCGGGAAAAAGATACAAGGTCGAAGATGAAATTATACAATCTATGCTATATCATCTGTTTGAAAACTTCTGCGCGATAACATTTCAACTTTATGAAAATTTATTTAATAAATATAGATATGATTGAAATACTCTTCTAGTTCTCTTCACACAAATATATTAAAAAAATTGATTTAAAATATTAGTTGAATTATAAATACACTTTCTCACACCGACTTATTCAGCTGAAAAAGTTAATATATTATTTAACTGAAATATTAATTAAAATTTTTTAATAAAATCTTTGTGGGTGATACTAGAAAAATATCTGACCAGGATAAAGTTAAATAAAGTATAAAAGTTTTTTTCAGTTATCAATCAAAATATTGACATATTCTTTTATACAAAAAATTATAGAATATAGTAAGGAGCAAGATTTATATTTTTAAAATCGACATTTTCTATATTTCTCACACTCTCTGAGCTGTGACTAATTACTAAAATATGAAATATTAACCTTATGTTTATAAAAACGAATTAAAGATTGTGAAAATACATATTTTTTTTTTCTTTAAAACATATCTTTTTACTGTATAAAAACCATAATATATTCTTTTTTATCTGATTATTAAAAACATAAGTCTTATTATACAGAGGCCAACGAAATATATAATAAATAAAGCAACTTATTATTGTTTAGTATTAATCTCTCTTTTCCAGAGAAACAATTATTGCTTGATACTTAAAATTGTTCTTTTATATTTTTATAGAGAACTATAGTGCCTATTGTAAAGTGTTTCTTTTCGAAAAAAAATCTTTTTTATCGGGAAATTAATGTCACGGGTGAGGGGAAGAAGAGGGGGGGGGGGGGCTCAAGAAAAAAAAATCTAGCTAAAAATAAGTTTTAAATCATGAGAAACTCGAAGCGCGATAAATAATACATATAAATGATTGATTGACTCTTTTAAAAATTTTTAAAACTCATGAACACTTTAAAAAATCGACGTTATTATCATGTGATTTGATATATTTATGTCGACAAAACGGTGATATTTTATGTTTTGGACATGAATGGAGACGTCATTGCGACCCATAAGGTTTTAGAAAGGGTTGTTTTTAGTGTAAAAAAACTACATTTTGATGTTTAAATAGCTATTCCAGCAACCCGTGTTAATTAGTGTGTATTTTTCTGCGTTTCTGTCGATTATATCATCCAGATTTATCACGTCACACACTAAAGTCGTCTTCACCAAAAGTCTCTTGATAAATTAAAAAAACACATCAACAGACTACACACTTCTTTTAATAGCTTCGATATTATTTTTCATTTCGCAATACAGTCTCACTGATCTTTTGTTTTTTGAAATGCCACCCATATTCTCTTCTTTCTTTTATGTTATTGTCGATCTAATTCTCGAAACAATCAAATTAAATGTATTAAAACTGACATCTTATTTTAATTTTAACAGTCTTATACTAGTTCACTGTGCTCATGCATACGTTATAAAAAACATATTACAAACTGGTAAATAATACCTTAAAAAAAGCAAATTTTGATTATTTTTTTAATTGTTTAATACCCAATAAATTCGAAGCAAAGAAATCTCGCGATCGTGTTTGTTAAAAAACATACTTCATAACACGTTTTACAGGCAAGCATTTCGAAAAAAAACACATTGAACGCGATGTTAAAAAATTATACAAGCGAATTCAGTTGATCAAATAGCGAAAAGTTTTTTTTTCATGTATTTTGTTCAGTTTAAGATATAAATGCACTCTATAATAAACGCACGTCCGTTTTTTCATTTATAAAAAAAAATAAAAAGATTTTTCATAAATTGAAAAAAAAAACATTCACTATTTCAAACATTAAACAATTTTTCATAAACACAAATAATAAAATATAAATCGTTAAAGAAAAAAAATAAAAGATAATTTTTATTTTGTAGCAACTAACGATAATATACAACAAAAAAGAATGAAAGCGAAAAAGACTTAATTAACTAAGACGGCATTTTACACTTTACTGATATACGGTTTTTCACTGTGAGAAAAAACACATCGTTTCAGAGGAATACAAAAATTGAAGTTCTTAAGTTTTTAAAAATTCTTCGTTTCGTATGTCATATAAGTTACTTTGCTTCGCTCGTCTTATATAGAACGTTTTACATTCTTTGTTGTTCATTTGTTATTTGTTTCTTTTCGTTTCGCTCGTTTTTTAACTCGTAGATCTGTCTCTTGAAAAAGCGCGATAGTATATCCCCACTTTTTTTTATATAAACGTAATTTATTTAGTTTTTTTTATTTAAGAAAATTTTTTTTTCTCGGCTGAAAAGAAAATTTCTCTAAATTATCGTTGCAGAAAATGTCATAAATAAATAAATAAAAAAAACAAACAAACATTTATCCCTATTTAAGATTTGTTTTCCAAGTGTTTTTTCAAACATTAATTCAATAGATAAGTTTAATTTTTATATTTTTCGATTTTTTTTTCTAATTGCGTCTATTTTTTGCAGTTACCTCTATTCGATGGCACCTACGGAATACAAATTGTCTGTTTTATCTTAACTATTGAATACCATCTCTTTGCACTTATAAAAACACACCGCTTTATCGTGTAAAGAATAACGTTTCTTTTGTTTTTAAAACTTAGTAAAGGAACAAAAAGTCTTTTACTACGTCCCATTTTGAGTAAAAAGTTTTAATTAGTATATATTAAGTGAATAAATAAAACCTGTTGCACCCTTTCTATTTTATTGTAAAAAATTTTTTAATAAGTACAACGATTTATAGAACAAACATCGATAATTACGCACGAAGTCTCTCAAACAAATAACTGTTTATTTAAACGTGTCTTGTTTTTTTTGTTTATACTTCACTGATATAAAAGAAATATAGACAGTATAAACCAGAAGTAGAGTTTACAATTAAGAAGCCTTCGTTCTTTATAGTACATAATTGATGAAAAATATAAAATATATCTATCGACTTTCAGAGTTTTTTTTGATATGATGAATAATGTTGAAAAAAAAATTAAACTATTGGTGAAGCATACTTACTCGCAAGTTTAAATTATAAACTTCAACTGATGAATATATTTATAAAAGACTCAAAAAAAAAAAGATTTTATGAAAAATTAAAATTATAATTTTTAAATTTTTTCGACAGGATAGTATGTACATCTTAGCACGTTTCGAAAAAGTAAAAATAATATTGAGAGACTCTTTTCGATAGTTAAATGGATTTTAACTGATAATAGAAAAGTCTCCGCTAAGAATATCGAAAACACCTTTATCTATATTATACTCTAAAAGATAAAAATGAATAAATAAATAAATGAGTTTAAAATTTTTAAAAAACATTGTTTTTATTCAAATTTTTGTTTTATTTAAAACGTTTTCGCTTTTTTTTTGATTACTCTAGTAATTAATAATTATACCTTATTGCCCAAACCAGCATACCAGTTTATATTCATCTATTTATTATATGCTTACAATAAACACTTATTGAAAGTACGTTGTTTTAAATCTTTTTATAGTCTTTTAATTCCATTAGAACGAAAAATAATAAAAAAATTACTTCGAATATTTTTTATGTAATGCTTCCAAATCTTCATTCTTCAAAGGATGCATTAAAATATCAACCTCCCCAATTGAAATATCATAATAAATCTTCATTTCCATTACGCGAGACAAGATACCACACATTTTAAATAATTTCTCAACGACTTTTGGAACAAAAGGCTCTAATAAATGGCCAATAAAAATTACAACACTGAACATCATACAAAACACATTGTTACGTTCATCTTTTTGAAGACTGTCGACTGCCTTTTGTAGTTCTGCATTTGCCAAATAACATATTTCGAGTACAACTTCTAGAGCTCGCCGAATTTCAGCCTTTTCCATACGCATTTTATACTCCTTAAAATACATTTCGATATAATTAGTAAACTCTTCGGTTTTTTTGGTTGGTTTATAAACGGAGACTTTTGTTTTTTTGATAGCCTTTAATATTCTATTACATAAATTTCCAAAAGTATTTATGAAATGATTTATGCTTTTTTGAAAGTCTTCTAGCGTGAAATTTGAGTCTTTTGTCTCCGGGCGTATTTTTGCTAAGTAGTATCTCCAATATGTCGCATCAACTTCTTCATTTAATAAATCTGTCCCGAATATACCATGACCTCTGCTTTTACTAAATTTTTTTCCTTCAAATAATAGATATTCTGTACTGCTTAAGTTTTTTACGATCAGTTTATATTTTTCGGTGCCAAATAACATAGCAGGAAAAAATATTGAATGAAAAGCGACATTGTCTTTTCCCATGAACTGTGTGAGTGTCCAGTCCTCTGACATCCATGGTTCTAAACTCAGAATTTCTTCTGTAAATGTAATGTACCCTATAGGCGCATCAAACCAGACATAGAACACCTTGTCCTTATAGTCATCATAATTAATACCGGGATAAAAAAACTCTGGTATCGGGACTCCCCAAGATAAATTTCGACTGATACATCTTGGGGTCAATTCCCTATCTAACCAATCCTTCGTTATCTCACTTGCAATTTTTGAAAATCCGGTTTTATCCATTGATACAAGTTTTTTCCGAAACTCATCTAATTTAATGAAGAGATGTTTCGTTTTTTTTATTACGGGTGTTTTGATACACAAAGAACAAACGGGATCTATAATCATAGTAGCTTTGATTAACAAACCACACTTATCACATTGATCGCCTCCAATATCTTCTAATTTACACTTTTCATTTGGACAAGTTCCTCTCACGTATCTATCGCTCAAAAAAATTGAACATCCCTCACAGAAAAACTGTTCAATTTCTTGTTCACAGATGTTGTTATTCTTCAATAAGTCTAAAAAAATATTTTGTGTATTTTTAATATGTAACTGACATGAAGTTCTGCCAAAGTTCGAGAATTCAATACCAAGCCAAGAATACACCGCTTTATGTATATTGAAGTTAATGTCGCACAGCTCTTTGGGCGTAATGTTCTGTTTAATGGCCTGTATTTCTGTGGCTGTTCCATATTCATCTGTCC
Source organism: Cucumispora dikerogammari (assembly GCA_014805705.1). Classification (NCBI taxonomy): domain Eukaryota; kingdom Fungi; phylum Microsporidia; genus Cucumispora; species Cucumispora dikerogammari. The sequence continues at coordinate 4,463 of SBJP01000086.1, read as the reverse complement.
CACATATAAATAGAATTTTTTTATTAGAAGTTTTCTGTCGATACCGATTGTAAATATCGGCCGACAAAACGCACCCGATTATATTTCCCAAATGAGGCGCATTGTTTACATAAGGCAAAGCAGCAGTTATTATTTCATCTTGATCTTCTAATTTTACACTTTCAATTAATGACAAATCGTTTATTTTATTTTGTAACTCGATATCTCGCATGGGGAAAGTATTCATATCAAGTTATTATATTAAAGCGAATTAATTCAAAAAACAAGAAAAAAAAAGTATAAGAAAGAGAAAAGTTATACACTTAGTTTAATATTCTTTCTCCAATGAGCTATTTAAATAAAAAGTTAACAAAATAAGAATAGAAAAGTAACGTGGAAAACAAGTACATAAACGAGCCACTCAATGAAACCATTTAATAGCCTGTACGCATCGTCAGATAATCAGGGTGTTTAAAAAAAATTTTTTTTTAAAGTCGCTCAGAAGAACTACTCTTAATTGAAGACATATATACTCACCCATATTATACTTTACTTAACGATAATTATTTAAATAAAAGACAAGACATTATATAGTCAATCTTCAAAAACTTTGCGATTAAGTGACGTAAATTGCGTTATTAATTACGCTCGTCTATGTAAAAAAAGTAAAAAAAATACAAACGACGAATTTAAGTCAAAAAAACAAATAAAGACATTCAGTAAATGTTTTTAGAACTTATAAACACAGAATCAAAAGCTAAGCAGTGGTTGTTTATTTAAAAATGGTGAAATTCGTTTTCGGTTTGTTTTTATTTAGTTATTTTATAATGTAAATTTTCTTAATTAAATTATAATAGGAATTTATCTAATTAAACTATAATAGAAAATTGATAGCTTTAAACTATAATAGTAATGTGTTTATTTAAGTTATATTAGAAAATTGTATATACAAAATATAGTAGTAAAGAGTATAAAAATGCCCTTAATCACTGTTAATGAAACACCCTGATTCAATTTTAAATATTTCTTCTCTCTTATAATGTTTATCGAAGGTGTTAATAATAAATGAGAAATTGAAAAAAATTATTTTTTTTTATTAAAGTTTTTTTTAATTATGATATGTTTTATTTGACTAGACCTATAATTATTTTGAATTATTTTCGTATTTTTATAAAGGGAGGCCAAGGCCGTGTGATTAATACTTGATTGTCTTCTAGATATTTCTGCATTTTACACTACCCAAGCTGCGTTTCACAACATCAAAAAAAAATATAAAAAAATCAAAAACGCTTCACAACATTTACATTAATTTGATTAAGTAAAAGTCCGTAATAACTCGTTTAAATAAAAATTGTTTTAGTAAATATTAGTCAAAAATCTCTAGTCTTCACACTCAAGTGAACGTTTTCTAATTTTTTCAGTCAATATTGAGCTGAAAGACGCAAAAACTCTGTGTTAAGAGCTTTGATTATCTTCTCAAAATATGTTTTCTATTAAATACGTTTATTAGTCTCTTTTTATTCGTTTTCTAAGAACTATCGGAAAAAACACGCGTGTGTTCGTTGTTTAAACACAAAAACTTGAATCTTTTGCATATAAAGTTTTATTTTTTACTTACTAAATTATGGTGTATAGTGTGAAACGCATTTGGGTCGAGTGAAACCTATTTAGAAATTAAATATAGTTTTTCAATATTCGAAACGCCAATGGGTGATGTGAAACGCATTAAAAAATTAAATATGATTTTTGAAACTGTGAAACGCATTTGTGTAATGTGAAACCAGCGGTACGTAAATGACGAGATAAAAACCCTAAAAAAAGCTTGAAACATTACATCATCAAGACAAATTTTTTCAAAAAACAATAAAAACTTTTTTCAAAAGCTTCTGTGAGACATATCAATTTTCTCACGGTTTAATAAACAAAAAAGAATTTAAAGTTTTTCATTTTTAATATAACTTTCACTCTGCTCTTAATCATCTTTTGCGAAAAACCTTTTGCTAGAATAAATAAGTAAATACTAAGATGTTTTTAGTTATGAAAAGTGATCAGTTTCATTTTTTTTGCCCTAAACTTATCCAATATAAATATAATCACTGCGCGCTTTTTACACCTTTTACACTTTTTACACTTTTTTTATCAAAAAATATAAATCTTTTTTTTTAAAAATTCAAGTAAGTGCTAAAATCAGTTTTTTGACTTTTTTAAAAAATAATACTAAAGAAAAGACTTCTGTATAACTAACTTTATTAACCTTTTGCTCAAAACATTCAGCCAAAAGAAGGCGTTCATTTCAATATTTAATGGATTGCCTGACAACACGAAAGTTCTAAATAAAAAATATTTATAATTTCTTTTCAATTCATTGTAACTCAAGAAACAGTTTAAAAAAAAGCATTAGTGTGTTTTTTAAATACTCTTTTAACAGTCCGTAATAATCACCTAATATAAAATACAGTCTATTTTCTATAACACTGTATCATATAATGTTGAGTTATTTAAACAAAAATTTTTCAAACCTGATGTTGTCCGACTATATAGTTTATGATAAGAATTACAGTAAAGAAAATTATATAAAAATTACGAAAAAAAAGTGTTTCGTGTAATTAATAAAACAAAAACATTCTTGGTTTAGCCCTCTAAAGAACTGTAACAGTTTTTATCTATATATAAATTCAAACAGTAAGACCATTCAATTTGTTTATTTATAGTTAAAACATTTAAAAAAGCTATAATGCATTGCATCTATAGATAAAATTTATCTAAAGCCAGACTGTTAATAAAATTATAGATGTGTTTTAATCTAAAAATTCTCCTTTAAAAATACGTAGATACATATAAAACAGACAAAAATAAATGCCAATAAAAACAAAACACACTTATGAGTTTATAAAAACGTTGCAACTGCTAGAAAAAAACTAATGCGAAATCGTTTGTTTGAACGAAATAGCGAATATTTGCTATATTGAAAGCGATCTGAAAGCAAAAACCATATACAACCAGGTTTTGAAAAATACAAGCCTAAGCTTTCGGATGCAGAGCAAACACAAAGATTTATTGGGAGTTAATTGGCGAAACTTGCCATTCAAAAAAACGGGCAATATATGAACATTGTTATAGAATTTTACAATAAAGATAACGATCTCAGCATTTTAAATGAAAAATACATCCTTAAAAAAAACAAAGACCAAGAAATAGAAGAATTCTTCTACCGTAGAAAAAGCTAAGTTTCTAAAACTAACAAATATAAATAAAAATAATGTTTTCAATAGTTGTGGAAATTGCATTTAGTTTATTTATAGAGCTTTATAAATCATTAAAGGTCGTCGATTTAATAACTGAAAAAAATTTAAGAAAATGAAAATGAATATCAAGAAACGAAAAGAAAACGGGCCTGATATATAAGATTGTTATAAAGAAATATGTTTAAAAAACTATTCTTAATATGTTTTTTTATGATATCTTTGATTCTTTTACTTTTAATATATTTTTTTTAAAAAGAAAAAAAAACAGCTGTTTAATAAAATAAGATTATGCAAAAGTCACGTCGAAATGACAATAAAAAATACTTTGATTTATCACGTTTCAAAACTGAAGTAATTAGTTTTTTAAATTTGTTTTTAATAAACTGAAAGTGTTTTAAATGACTGTTTTTTGAGCTCGTACGTTCGTGTTTTTTTTCCTTGTATTATTACTTTAATCAGTATGTTCATGTAACGAAAATCGAAAAAAGGTGAATTCCCGACGACATAAAAATCAACTAAACACATGTTATCAGATGCACATTGATTTATAAAATTTTTAAAACATTGTTATCATGCATAGAATCAAAACCAGAAATTATGCCTCTGCAAAGCACTTTATGCTCGACAGAAAAGACAAAGTTTAAACTGAAAAACTTTTTCTATTTACAACGAGTCTAGGGGCATCTCTTGTTGGTCTCAATATGCGAATAGAAGTATCGTTTAATGCAATAACTGTGTTTATAACTGACCTGAGTTTAAAAAAGTCTCCACTACACTCTTGGAGTTTTAATCACTGAGTAAATGGTTTTTTTCCAGTTGAAGTAAAAAAAAGACAGTTCAAAAACAAAATAAAGTATTTTCATATGAAAAACGCTGAAAAGATTCTCACTTTTTTCTATATGTTGAAACATGAGCAATATAAAATACAAAAACTTAAAGTTTTACCGCTTAAAAAATTGAATGTCTTCATGTGTTTTTAAATTTGATATAATCGACTCGAAACATTTTTTTAGACAAGCTATAAGTTTTTATTAAACTGAGCGACTAAATTTTTCGATATATTTTAAAAATTTTCTTTAAATAAAACAACGAGTTTTTTCTCTTCAAAGGATTTATCTTCATGTGTTCAAAAAACCCACAGGTTCATGGAGATCAATTTTGGTTTAATATTTTTGTTTTTTTATTAAAGATTATTATCGTAACAGTTTTTATCTACACATATGACGTTTTTATCTATAG
>SBJP01000085.1:0-22413 GCA_014805705.1 Cucumispora dikerogammari | reverse complement strand
CATATCTTCGGTAATACCCAAATTTGCGAGTTTCTGTTCAATATCCTCATCGTCCTGTGTTATTGTTTTGACTGAAGTTGTTATATCAACTGTTGGAAGGGTAGAGGATAAACCAATACATTTCAAAATCTTATATTGGGCATATAAATCAATAAATGTATAGTTTTTCTGAATTCTAGAATTTTCTACCCAACCGAAAGTTTGTATTTTCTGTCCGATATTTAAAGTCGAGAGGCTTGCAAGTGGCAGTTTTTTGTACTGAGATTTATCGAATGTCATGGGTTTTTTTTACATACAAGTTTTTTGATAAAAAAATATTTTCCTTTTTTTATATAAAAAATTCTTATTTTACGAGTTTTAATATTTTTATTAACTCGATTTATTTAAGTGAAGCCGTTTTTAGCAGTAAAATTTTTTTAATTAACAATAAAGTTTTTTTTGGCAGTAAATTTTTTTAATTAACAATAAAGTTTTTTTGGCAGAAAATTTTTTTTACTGGAAATAAAATTAAAAACTAAAACTTATTAATTAAAATTTTCTTTTTCTTTTTAAAATAAATAAAAATTTCTTTAGTTTCTTTTCTGAGTTTATACTATAAAAATGTTTATATTGATTGAAATGATTTCTCTAATCAGATAAAAACATTTAAAAACCAATCAACCAATAAAATCTTTTCCTATTACATTATACGTTTTTAATTTATTTATAGCTTAGTAAGAAAATCTTTATATTACACTATATGTTTTAAAATTATATATAATTTAAAAAACAGTTCTTTTTATTGAAGTGAACTTTTTTTAATTTACGTCTATTAATTAAAATATTTTCGCATAAATTTGAAACTGCATAAATAGAAAAATAGAATTCAGTGTTTCAAGAAATTACAGTTTATTTAATTGAATATTAAAATAAAGCGAAACTGTGAGTTTTTTGACTGTTTTTAATCGAAGAAATAAATGTTCATTTATAAAATAAAGCTCAGTTTTAAACTGAGAAATTATTTAATAAGTAAAAATATTATAATGATATAATGAGAGGGATCATCATTCCAATACATTATTAATTATAAAATACGTTTAATACGGTTTATAAAACTCGTTTGTGTTAATCTCAATAAATATTAATATTTTAAAATATGAAACATACGAACTATATTAAGTTAATAAAAATTTTTAACTAAAAACTCGAATATTTACATCACAAAAGCCATGAACACAACTGAGATGCTTAAAAAACAATGTAAAGAAGCTGAGCCAGATAAAGAAAACAAGGCAAATTGTAATATATTAGATTGTAAAATATGTAATTTAGAACATTTACTAGAAAAAGACTGGTTTGATCATTTAAGGTCCGAATACAGTAAATTGTATTTTCAAGAAATTAAAAAGCATCTCCATAAATCTTTTAATACGTGTCCTTCTATCGAAAAAGTGTTTTCTTTTTCGAAATATTTTAATTTGACAAATACAAAAGTGGTTATAGTTGGGCAAGATCCATATCACGGAGTTGGACAGGCGAATGGGCTAGCATTTTCTGTTTCTAAAGGGATTAAAGCGCCGCCTTCACTTAAGAACATTTATAAAGAAGTTCTTAATAATTTCAATATAGAATCTTTTCCTTTAAAAGACGTAAACGGCGATCTAAGCTCATGGAGCGAACAAGGCGTTTTGTTAATTAATTCATCTTTAACTGTAGAGGCTGGCCGTGCAAACTCACATAAAAACTTCAAATGGTATTTATTTACAGATGAGATTATAAGACAAATATCTGAAAAATGCGAAAACGTCGTCTTTTTACTTTGGGGAAATTTTTCAATTCAGAAAAAGTTTTTGATTGACTCTCGACATTACATATTGACTTCAGCCCATCCAAGCCCTTTTAGTTATAATAAAGGGTTTAAGGGGAGCCAGCATTTCAAATTAACTAACGAGTTTTTAATTAAAAAACAGAAACTTCCAATAAATTGGGCAGATGTCATTAAAATTGATCAACAAAAAGAGAAAAAAAAATCAACAAAAAAAGAGAAATTTACTGTCAAAAACTAGAAACTTTCTTAGCCAACAAACAAGCGAAGAAATAATCAACAAAAAGTAAAAACTTGACCATGTCTTGCTTCTTTAATTTCGACTCTCTTATACGTACAATATTATTAGTAATCTGTACCTTAACATACGCTAAATCATTTTATCCGGGGGTTGCTAATAAAAAGGGTGGTTGGTCTCTTTGTGTTCATAGATTTACTGTTATTGGTGAAAGAATGTCTTTTTATTTGTCGATTATCTGTTTCATATATGGCTTTATAAAATTGAAGAGTGCTTTATTTTAATAAATATGTCTCTACTTATTTTAAAAGGAGCTTTATAAAATTGAAAAGTGCTTTATTTTAATAAATATATCTCTACTTATTTTAAAAGGGAGCTTTATAAAATTGAAAAGTGCTTTGTTTTTTAAAAACTTTTTTTTATTTTGAAATGTGGTTTCCCTTAGAGACAAGAGTTAATATGTTAACGCCGCTGCTATGTCGTCGGTGTTATTATATTACTTTGTATGTTTTATTTCGAACGAAGAGAAGTCATGTTTACAAATAACTTCTTTTGTTATATGAACGAGTCTTTGAACGCGAAAACACTCTAAAAAAACTTGATTACTTTTTTTTGTGTTTTTTATGTTTCCAAGGCAGATTTTTGTAAATACGTATATTTGCTTTACTTCCGACCGTTTGTGATACACCCTACGCTATATTTTTAGTTAGATATTTTTTTTAGAAATTAAATAAGCAAAACATTTAAGTATAAACAAACCAAAAAACTTTTTCAATTATCAAATAACGACCAAATCTCGTTTTTTATCAATAACTGTCTTTTCGTTTAGCACAAAGACTTGTCTCGCATTTTTAGTTATTCTTATAAATGTTTGTTTTTTCATTAGAGTTTTTCAATAAGTATGTTTTCAGGTACATAAAGAAAAACAATACGATTTTTTAGCCGCTTTAAATCAAAAAATGAAAAATTCTTATATAATGTTTTAGTCTATATTTAAATATTGTTGTTTAATTTTAATAAAATAGCCTTTTTCTTGGTTGGGATTTTGTTTAAGAGAAGGGAGAGTTATAAGTTTCGTTTTTTTTTTACTAATTTTACTTCTTTAAATGTTTCTTATCAGTGAAAACATTTAGTTGTTTTATTTTTCTTTGGCGAAAGACAGTTCACTAAATTTCCAAGATAGAGACACCCAGGCTATTTACCAGCGCTTTGGTCAAACAGAAAAAATTTAAAACGTATATAATATACAAAGAATTATATACTCGGTGCTATCTAAAAAACTGTTTGATCTTTGATATACCGTCTAAAAATTAAGTATAAATTAAGAATACAAGTTGAAATAATTTTTGCGCTTCCCTAATAATCAATACTAGCTTAGTTTCAAGGTTTTATATCACCGATGTTTTTTATTGTGAGAAAATATTTAAACAAAACAAATTAAGATACGGCTTCATGTCGTGTATAAAGTCAGTAACAGCATTGAGTGAATAAAAAAAACTTGATTTAAAAATATATAGGTTGGTTCAATAAAACAAAATAGACTAAAAACCCGATATATTGCTAAAAAAACGAGATTACACGCAATAATATTCAATAATACTGTAGTGGTTTTACATTTACCGTCATTCTTTCGTATTAGATTCCTTATAAATAAAAGTAGAGCTTTAATACACGCTGTCACTTTCTGAATCCAACGAAGAAACATCTTCATTCCTCACATTTAAATTAATAAAAGCATCTTCACTACTATCTTCCACCGAAGAAGATTCTACTAACTGCTGTACCCTTTCTTTTTTTTCAATTCGCTTTTTCAACAGATTCTTCCGCATTTCTTTTATACTTAAAGCCGTCTTTTTCATATCATCTTTTCCTAAAAATACTTCCTCTCCTTCTTCTTCTTCAATATCGCTCTCTCTTAACTCGATAAAATTAGAAACATCTTCGCCAAAACTTTCTTCCTCTCCCTCTTCTGAACCAGAATGTTCTGCTTCTAAATCGAGGAACTTATTAACTCCTCGCTTCTTTTTACTTTTCTTGATTAATGGAGAATTTACAGTAGATGATGGTTCAACCTCTGAAGAACTACTTATTTCATTTAAATCATCATTTATATCATAAACACCTTCGGCTTCTAAACTATAAAACTCGAAAGTTTCATTGAATGGTAATTCAAGAATTTTAGATTTTAGTTGTCTTTGAACGAACTTGATTCTTTCATCTCTTACAGCTAACTTCAATTTATTTCGTATTTCCACAATAATATCATCGTTTTCATTGGATGGCTGCATGGAAGATTAAAGAAATTTTTGACTTAAAAAAACATTCATTTTAATAGAAAAATTTTTTTTATAAAATATACACATGTCCTACTGCAAATATTCTAAACGACCAAAACTCATTTCTACTAAAAAACCAAAAGAATTGAAAATAACAATAAAGACACCAGCAGATGTGATTTTGTATGGCCTTAAATCTGAGAAATCAACTGTTGCCATTGAAGCAATAAATACTTTAGTTTTTATTTGTGCAAAAAATGCAACTAAGAAAGAAATAAAAGATGCTTTTGAAGCGATATACAATGTCAAGGCAAAAAAGGTTAATACATTAAATACTATTGATGGAAAGAAGAAGGCATATATTAGGTGCTTGAAGGATGGGGACGCGATTGAAGTTGCTAATGATGCACAGATTCTTTAAATAAGTAAAATTGGTTTTTTTCGCTTATATATGTTTTTTTTCTTTGCATAATTCATGCAAAGGAAAACCATGAAAAGAGACCCACTCGGCAGAAAGTTCGATGAAATAAACTCACTTTATAAATATGTTGAAAGACAGATTAATAAACAAGATGAAGTGAACGAGAAAATAAATAAGAACCAAAAATTGAATTTAATCAGCGACATCTCAAAAAATGATGCTGAAAACAAGCATAATCACAAAAACAACCAGCCATTATCAGTAAATAACTGCCCAAAAAAAAATGTAAAAAATGAAAATATCAATGACGATGACCCCTTCAAAAGTACAATAGACGAGAAAATAAATGATCTCTCTTTGTCTTTCGTATATGATTCAAATAAGAAACTTAAATATAAAATAGATGAAAAGATATTTGATGATTTTATTAAATCAAGAATAGTTCAAAACAAAGAAAAGGAGATTGATATAATGAAAAATACATTAAAACAAAAAAATAAAATAATAAATAATCAAAAAATGGAGATATCTGAGTATGAGGTTCAAATTGATGAGTTCACAGAGTTATTAAAGGGGATCAGAGATATGTTTTCTGATAAGGAGGATACAAATATTTTGGAAATACTGGAAAAAATAAATATGAATGTCCAAACAATCAAGGATGGTAAAAGTCAAGATAATGAAAAAGACCAGGTTATATGCGAATTACAAGAACATTTAATTAGACAAAAACTTGAGATTGAGAATATAAAAGGTTTAGATCATGGATATGATAAAAACAAAAACGACACACTTGACAAAGACGATATTATGAAAATGGAAGTCACTTTAAAAGAAAAAGATGAAACCATTTCTATCTTAAAGGCGAATTTGGAAAGCCGTAACAGTGAATATCGTGATTTACTTACAAGTTATGAGAAGTTAAACACTAAGCATATGAACCAGCAAAAAAAAGCGGAGCACAATAAGTTTCAGACGATAAGCACCGACACAATTAACAAATTAAACGAAGACGTAGTTCAACTTCAATCAGAAAACGTAAAATTAAACGCCGAGAATGTGGTATTAAAACAGAAAATCGAAAAAATCAACAGCATCAACAATGAAAACACAGATCAAATCAAGAAACTAACAGCAGAAAATGAGGATATTTCAGAAAAACTAACCACAAAAACACGCGAGTTCAGAGTTTTAAAATCGGAAATTGAAAACCTAAAAATACACAATTTCAGTCAAGAAAAAGAAATTGATGCTTTGAAAATAGAAAACTCAGAGCTCCTCAGTGATAATAAGGGGAATTGTTTGCGAGAGTCCCTTTTAAAAGAACGCATTCTTGATTTACAGGGGAATATTCGAGTCTTTTTACGAATACGGCAGTCGAAAAACAATCAAAAAAGCGTATCTTATAAAGTGAAAAACAATTTATTGTCAATTAACAATCAGAACTTCAATTTTGACTGGGTTTATTCAAAAAGTACACCCCAAAAAGAAGTATTTAACGAACTGAATTTTTTGATCAAAAGCGCATTCAATGGTTGCAGTATAATAATTTCATGTTACGGCCAAACGGGTAGTGGAAAAACATATACTATGGAAGGTAAAACAATAAATAATATCTGCAGTACAGATATAAATGAGGAGGCAGGAATATTTCCACGTTCTATTCACTCAATATTTGAAAGCATATCTGAAATGCGAGAATTAGGATACAATATAGACATTAATTTTTCCGCTGTTGAAATCTATAACGACAAAACCAACTTTTTCGTGGATTCCAATGATTTCAGAAAAAATCATAAAAATTTGGAAATAATTTACGATACGGTGAGGAGTAAAGAGGAAATTTTTTTAAAGTATCAGCATTGTATCAGTAAAAGAAAAATAGCAGAAACAGATTGTAATAAAACGAGTAGCAGATCTCATTTTATAATATTTTTACAATTTCTAGTACAAAAAGATGGTGAGACGTTGACAGGGCAGATCGCATTTATTGACCTGGCCGGGTCTGAAAGAATTTCACGGTCTTCGGTGAAAGGTGATCGGTTGAAAGAAACTACGTGTATAAACACATCGCTTTTAGGGTTTCGGAATGTTCTTTATGCGCTTAAAGTAAAAGAAGATTCAAACACATTCATTCCGTACAGGAGCTGTACCTTGACGCATCTTTTAAAGCCTTTCTTTGAACATAAAATAAGAATGGTTATGATTGTAAATGTTTCGGATTTGGAAGAGGATTTAAATGAAACAATTTGTTCTTTGAGGTTCGGTGAGATGTCGAGGGAAGTGAAGTTTGGTAGGGCAGAAAGACAAATAGAGTTGTTGAAGGACGAACAAAATATATAAAGAGTAAATACACAACAAATAGAAGCAAAATAAAACTAATGTGTAAATACATAATAGGTAAAAAAAACTTAAAAAAAACGTTTCATTTTTCTAAAACAAACCAAAACTTGTATGAACTTTCATGTGTTTGTGGTTCCTCTTCTGTTTCAATTAAACTCGGTTCTGTAGAACATTTTTCCATTTTTTCCCAAGAGGAGTGCGCGTGATTTATTATAGCGAGCGTTTCTTTTACAGACATGACGTCCCCGTTTTTGTAAAAAGTATTTTTCGGTTTCCCATCGACTGTTTTATAACTTTCGAAGAAAAAAATCGTCTGTTTAATTAAACCTGGCATATATTTTTCAATATCTGTCGCGTCGTTCAGCTTATCGCATAAAACATCCCTAACGTCAATAGCCAACACTTTCCAATCTGTTTCGCCATCGTCAATTAACCCAACAGCGCCTAAAACTTTAGCTTGATAGACTTCGCCAACGCTCTTTGGTACACTTCCTATTTCAATCACGTCGATTGGATCGTTGTCTCCTTTCAACCCTGTAAAAATATCATTTTCGTTAGGGTTTTCCCATGTTTGTGGAATCGCACCGTAGTTCCACATAGACCCTTTAAATGGAAATATATTAGGATAGAACCGAAGCTTGGAGTTTTTAACATCTTGCTTGATTGGATTTTTGGGTTCTTTCATCGATATTTCGAACTTGGCTGATTCGAATCTAGGAATTTCACAAACAACATTTATATTTTTACCTGTGAAATGAGGAATGTCGTTAATAGGAGAAATTATTTGATTGTTGTGAGTAATGAAGTTTCTGTAGCTTAAAGTATATTTCTTGTTTATTGTTTTCATAGAGTAAGACATGAACTGTTTTTTTTTAATATAAATTTTTTTTTTCGTTTTTTTAAATTGTGAAAAGAAAATAATTAATTAAATACTTTTTTAAGTTGACAATTAAACAAGTAAAGAGTTTTATATTATTAAAAAAAAGACGATTATATTTCTCTCACCCCCCCCCCCTCCTCTCTCTTCTTCCTCCAATGCTTTTAAGTTTTACTTCGAGATTTATAGCCCGTCTGTTTAATTAAAATGACTTTTATTTGTAAAACATAAGTTTACACTAAGTGAAAGAAAAAAAACATTATATAAAACAAAAATGTTTTATTTAAATAGAAATATTATATTTCGATTAAAAGTTTTTGATTTATTAAAAAGTTTTCCGCGATACTCTTTATATTATATTTGACTTGAAGATTAACGGGCAATCTTAATTAATACACACCAAACATCATTCTCTTTAGTTTCTTATCGTTTAAAGTAGACAGTTTATTAGTTGTAGAAGCTTTTTAAAATCGAAAATTGTTTGATTTAAAGTTCGATGTGATTCGATGTGGTTCGATGTGATTCAATCTGGTTCAATCTGGAATGTTTTTTTTTGGTTTAAAATTTTTTTAATTAAATAAATAAAAAAAGAGAAAAAAATTCTCTTTTTTTTATTTTACGGTAGTGTGTGCATATTTTATTTGTTCACAGTCTTATATATTAACACAGAATGAAATAATATTTTTTGTAATTACAAAAACCTTAAGTTTCAACAAACAGTTTTTTCAAACACATTTGATCACTGCAGTAAATATTATTTCAATGTAAAATTACGCCAATTAACGTAGCAAAACATAAACGTTTCGAAGCATAAAAACCTTGAAAAAAAAAGTGTATGTTTGATTAAATAAACTTTTTTGAATCTCTCATTTGTATCTAGAACCACTTTTTCTGTAGAAAAATTCTTTTCGTTTTAGAATATCGGCTTAGAATCAAAAAGTGTTTAAAAAAAATTTTAAGAATCGCGTTTTTATTACTTAACACAAACCACAACAATTAAATCCACCAGACGGCCCAGAGCTTCCAGAGTTCTTCTTTATTATAAGCCTGGCAGCAGATTCAAAGATGTTATTTATGTTATGTCCCTTTAGGGCTGAACATTCGAAGAATCCCTCGGCACCGATTTCTTCCGCCAATTCTTCTCCCTGTGTCATTGTTATTAAACTACTTTGATCAATCTTCGATGTAGACATTTCTCTAATGTCTGACTTTAGAGCCACAAGATAGAAAGGCGCATCTGGACAGTAGTTTTTAATCTCAAATATCCACTTCTCCTTAATGTTGATTAACATCTCGCTATTTTCAATAGAATAACACAGAATAATTACAGAAGTGTCTTTATAAGAAAGAGGCCGTACGGAATCGAAATCTTCTTGACCTGCTGTATCCCACAGTGTTAATGCAACACTTTGACCGTCTACATTTATATTTTTAGAAAAATTATCTACGACGGTTGGTATATACTCCTCAGGAAACTTGTCTCTACGAAATACTTCAAGTAAACAGGTTTTACCACATGCTCCATCTCCTACGACTACTATTTTGCCTTGAATATTATGTGTTGCCATGTTAAAGAAATTTTGATTGAACTTATTTTGCTACGTGTTTTGATACTTGATCAGGTTTTTATCAAAATATGATCAATCCAAATAACATATTTTTTATTTTAGTTCAAATGAATTAAAAGATACCGTGGTTGTCAATGATGTGTGTATTATGAAATTTTTCAGTAAATCTTTTATTTAAGTCAATATATTCACTTTAAATGATATAATTTAAAGGTCCAACGGCGTGTATTTCGCACTTCAAGATATTATTTGGATGAAAACTTATTACTTTGTCCCGTTCTTGTTCAATTAACAAGGTAAAATTTTTTAACAAGTTATTATTATTTTCGCTTTCATCTATAGTCTCTATTTGTTCTCGCAAAATATTATTTTTCGAATCATTTAACTTAGTTGGAATAATTATAATCCAAAAATCTTCATTTTTCAAGCTTTGTGATCCTCTGCCAAAAATTTTAGCCTTCATTATTAATTTTACATTTTTTGCGACCGTTAAATTATTATCTGTTTCATCAAACGATACATACAATATTGCACCGTAATCGATATTATGATCTACCAGTTCGTGTGTTTTTATATAAGCAGATTTTATTATTTGTATGTGTATTATCATGTGTTCTCTTTTGCTTTTTTTAACATTTTTTTGTTTAAAAATATATTTTGTTTTTATCAAAGTGTCTGGTGTTCCGTTTAATGCTCAAATTATAATTATCCGCATTAGCTGAGATAAAAATACAAAGACATAGTAGACTGTTCTTCTTCTACTTAATATTATCTATAAACTACTTTACAAATTACCTTGAACGTATTATTACACTTACGATAAACATATAAAGTACATAATCTACATAAAGACGTAGTCGGGTTGAAATAAAAAGCTCTCACAGTGTTAAAAATACTTTAAACATTAAAGTTTACCCAATCAGGCAAACTCGCATCATATTCCACACCATTGATCGTATATTTAAAAGCGTGTAAACAAATATAATAGTCTTTATTCCTACACGCCGTGCCGTTTTCTCCTTCACAGTTTTTAAAAATGAACGCTTCATTCGCTAGTTTAGAAGAATAAGAACATGTTTTTCCGTTTTTTTGCCCTTGTCTTTCATTAGGTGTTCCATATAGAGAATCTTTGACGATTGGACACCCCATAGGTGCCAGGTGTAGTCTTATTTGATGCGTTCTGCCTGTGATGGGTATGCATTCAATTATACTATATTTATCGTTGCTGTCCCAGAGTCTAAACAAAGTTATTGCCAATTTTCCTTCGTCTTTACAAATTTCCATTTTCATATCTATAGAAGAACTCTTAATATTTTCAAAACATACGAAATAGTTCTTATATGTGTCATAAGAAATAGATTTATGATAATCGAACAAGACAGCGGTATTTAAAAAACTCGACCAAGACTCTTTAATAGATTTATTGTCAACTTTTTCAAAAAAATTTATTTTTTTTACCATCGCCAAATATGTCTTTTTTATTCGAATATTTGCAATATTTTGATGGTATAGATTCGCATCATTAAACCCCAAGATCATTATACCAGAAGTTGGCACGTCTAAACGATTGACACATCCAAGTTTAAAAGTGCTGTTTAACTCCTCTTTAAGCCGGGTAACCTTATCAAAGACTTCTTTTGAGTAATTTTTTCTATTTTCTTCTACTAAACCAAGCCGTAAGTCTTTTATAAATTTAATGTGGTTTTCATCTCTTAAACCTTGAAATATCGTAGCATACAAAATCTCTGTAACTGAATATTTATTATAACCCCCAGTGGGATGCGAGGCAAGGCCATATGGTTTATTTATAACTAAAAAATCGGGTGTAATTGAAATAATTTCAATCTTTTTTTGTATGTTTCTGATTTCACCTTTTAAGGAAATCCCGTTTATATTTTCACTTATTTTCGAAAAACCGTCCATGTTTTCAGTTTTAATTGGATGTTTTTTGTGATTTTCAGCTATTTTTGAAAGTCTGCTTATGTTTTTATAAAGAATGTCTTTTTGAAACTTTTCTAGACATTCAATTTCCTTTATATTTTCGCTAAAGTTTTCAGATATAACAACCGACACATCGTTTGGTTCGTGTTTATGAATTACATGATAAATAACATCTTCAGATTTGATTATATAAGTCGGATAGACTTGTCTCCTATTAACAGTTATGATGCCAAGACTTATAGCTTCCTTGAAATATATTTCAGACCGGTAAGTAAATTCGATTGTCAATACATCAATTAGTTGTTTCCCAAACCATCTTCCTTTCGCACTTGCTTTATGTTCGAAGATATACTCGTGCATGAGTTGTTTTTCAGTTTTTTGCTTTCAAGTTTTTCATAACTTTTATGCAAAAGCCAGTAGATTTTTTTTCGAAATATTTATACCCTGCACGAAAATTTAAAAAAAAATTAAGAACCAAAACACTTTTTATTCAGATAAATCTACTAAAGCTTTAAATAAATCACCGTCGTGTCTCTCTAAAAGTTCACGGGCTGCCTCTCTCGAAATATTTCCTTTATTCATTAATAGTTTTATATTTTTCTCCAATTTTGATTTTTCCAAATCTTCTTCGGAGTCTTCTTCCACGTTATTGATTGTGGGTTCGTTCAATTCGGGGGTTTCGATTCCTTGTTCTTTAAATTGTTTCATCATTTCATCTAATCTTAAACCTCCCTGTAAGATTCCGCCAACTAAATAAACATTAGAATCTTCAATTTGATAGACTTCGGGTGATTTTATAGTAAATGACTTTTCATCTTTAATTAACATCATGTTTTCACAAGATAGGGCTTTGTATTTCATGTGTTTTATTTTTGGAAAAAGAGGCTCCGGTGTTACTGACATGGTTTCTTTTCTATTTTTTTTTTCAATAATTAGAAATATTTTTAGTTAAAACGTGTTCTTATTTATATTTAGATATATAAGTTCTTCACGATTCATAATGGTCATATAAATATCTTATTATATCATGCTTTGATTTTCCATTTACTTGAACAACCATATCTGCAATAAATTTCCTCTTTTTCTTAAATATTTCATACGTTTTTTCATCTAAATTGTAATTATAAAAATCTGATATATCCCCATTCTTTCCATCTTGATCGGTGATCGAGTTTGTAGCCGACATATCTTCAGTTAATATTAACTTGGGCGTTGTAATGTGAAAACCCGCTAGTGTAGTTGCTTCATTTAAACGGAGATTGGGCTTATAAATTAAAGATATGTTAAGCTTTTGCTGCTTATAGGACATGATTTTTTTTATGAAAAAGTTTCTTCAAGCTTTGAGTTTTTAACTTTATAAAACCGTTTTATGAACCTCCAAAATAGATAAAACAACCAAATATTAATGAATAAATGAAAATAACCAACTCTACACAAATAAAAGTAAACAGAAAATATAAAAGAAATTAAAGATTTATTAATATCAGTTGCCTATCAGTAACCCCATACTCTTCTCGCGGTTCTCATCGGGTATAAAACTAACAAGATGAACAAACAAACTCCCAGCCGCACAATTAGGTATAATATCTCGCAGCAACCTAATAACATCCACATGATCTAATACACTTTGATAACTGGGGTCCTCGTATAAACCATTATTCCAATCCGTCTCTTCTTCAGTCATAAAATACCTCTCTGTAACATATTCAAAATGTTCAGTTAACGCGTTAGAGAAAATACCTGCCAAAATTCTTAATTCTGATTCAAAAGACGGCGTAGAAAATATTTGTTCAATGGGCAATGTAAATATTCTGGAAAAGAAAAGAAGGATTAAAGTTCTTTCATGTAGTCGAGAGCTCATTGATTTTGTTTGTTTCATTATTTCTATAATTTGCTTCCATTTTTCAGACCCGATTTGTTGAATTAAAGCGGGATTTCGAATAAATAGGTGGAAAAACACATTACAAATAAAAACTGCTTCTTCGCCACCCTCATCTACTTTCTCAATCGCCATCATCATAGAAGTAAAAATAGTTGGCATGATTTGAGTGAAATAATGTGTGTCGTCTTTACTTATTAAATTAAGAGCCAAGGCTTCATATATTTTAGCAATTAAAACTATTTCTTCTACGACAACACAGCTTGAATTTTCAAAAACCAATTGTTTAAAACGATTTACATAAGACAAAATTTTTTCTGTTTTTTCCTTTGACGTCTTCTCGGCTACAGGAGCTTGTTGGTTCATCATATCAATCAACGAATTATTAGAAAACAAAACTGCTAAATAATCTATAGCCCCAATTACTAACGGAGAAAGATCATTTTTCAAGTCCTGTTTTACTACAATCTTTCCATTTCTTTCTTCAGTCATTTGAATATAAAAATTTGAGTTAAATTCTTCTTTAGGGATGCATTTAAAAGAAACGACATATTTTGTCATTTGAGAATATTCTATAAACTTTATTAGATTTTCAGGCCCATAAAATACATAAGGGTTGATAAAAGATATAATATTATCCATGGCCTCTTCTAACTCAGTCATAACATTTATCAATTCTTCTTCTGGAAATTGCATTATCTGGTCAAAGTAGGGAAATATAGGTAACGGATTACACATTGAGAAAGCAAAATTACTTAAAACAATAATAAATTCCGGTAAATAATGTGTATCTTTTAAATTCTTTTGGATCATAGGGACTACATAATTAAATGTTGCCTCTATATTAGACTTCGCGTTTGTCATATTTACCATACCTGGGTTTCTTAATAACGAAATCATAAGAATTAATTCTCCGATGGAAATTAAATGTTCAGTAATTAACTCCTTGTCGTCACTTTCCAGTTCATCGATTTGTTTTGCTAAGGCTTCAATTAAAGGGGGCACAAAAATCTTAATTTCATCGGGAAAGTAGACCATTAGACAATCTAAGACTTCTTTGCTCCTATAGTTTTTTATTGTAATGAAAGTGTTTAAGATGTATGACATATTGTCTACCACAACTTTTCGTTGGTGCTGGGTTGCCTTTTGATGTTCAATAACATCGGAATTTGATCTTTCATCAATAAAAAACGTCATTGCTTGTATCGCTATTAGTTTTAAAGGTTCAGGATTTGTTGGTTTTATTAAATTATTCATTAAAATATCTAATATTTGATTAGTAGCATTTATAAACTCGGGTGTATATCTGTTAGCATCTTCGGGATAAAATTGTTCTAAAAAAAAACACGCGTTAGCTCTTAAAATATTTATGGGCCCTTGAAAGTCGGACAGTGCAGTTTTTATTGAAGCTGCTGTAAACATTTGACTTGGAAAATTAACAACTTGTTCTTCTGTACCATATGATAACATAGATAACAGCCTTAGACAAACATATTTCTGCTTCATTAGCTGAATAAAATTTTGAATTTGGGGATGGGGGTTGTTTATAATGTTGTTATGAAACAAGTTTGGGTCATTTAATGAAATAAGAGTCTGTGGATCCAAGGCGAGCTTCGCGTTATCATAAGATATGCATTTTTGTAAAATATGTTCATAAATACTTGAAGTGAAGGTGTAATTACCCGATGAAATTTTATTACAACACTCAATAAAATCTATGGTTGCCGTTTCAAAAAGATCCGATAAACCTTCAATGTACGAAGAATTGGTCGCAGTATAAAATTCTTTTTCATCATTTAAAAACAAGTCTATTTTCGAAGTGTTTAGAGCCATAAAAGGCATGTAAATTTCTTCAAAGACACGTGGAAATCTTGATGCATAATTTCCACATAACTGTTTTTTTCCAAAGACGCTATCAAGAACACACGCACAAGCAAATAGAATATCTGTAATATCGTCTGTTTGTGCCTTCCCATAATAATCTAATGTTTCAATCCCACCCGCCTGTATAAAGCTTAATAGTGTTTTATATGAAAGTTCAAACACCCTGTCAATCATTGAAAAATTTGTGCCTTTTGAGCAGAGAGCATTTTCCCAAACTTTATTTCTATCATCATGAGAATCAAATAAAGAATTTAAAGCAGTTGAAAGAACCTCTTGTGCAAATTTGCGTGCGGTTGTTTTAGAATTGACATTCTCACAGTAAGGAACACATTCATTTATAATAATAATAATATCTTCTGTCGTGTTCCACTTATAATTCTCACAAACATATTTAAAAATCTCGAAAATTTGAGTATAATAAACCCCAGTCTCTTTATTAAATGGAGATTGTATTAAATTAATAAAAAAACCCAGAAATTCTTGAAAAGTGTTTTTTGGTGCTTTTTTTGGTTTTTTATTTGCCGTTCTTTGTACTTCAATAAATAATATTTCAAGCATTAAAATGTTATTTACATAATTTTCTGGGTTCAAACTTGCGACATTTAAACAACTTATAGCAAATTCAAACATTTCTCTTTTAATAACTGTCCGTTTTAGAACTTCAGAATGTAATTTATAAATAGGAGAATCTAAGCCAGCGATGTTCTTTTCTGTTAGTAGTTTTATCAATGATTCAATAGATGTTCTTATTATTACTTCTTTATTGCTAATTTTATTAATGTTATTCTTATAAATAGTAGATGATACTTGAGCTACTGCTTCATCGGGAGAAACCATATAAGTCATTGGTAACGAAGATATAAACTCTGGGCTTTTAAGTAATTCTTGTAGTTGTTGTTCTGCATTGTTTCGGATACTTTTGTCAGGTGAAATCGTATCTCTAAAAATCTGTGTTAAGTCAGTCATGCTTTATTTTTTTTTTAGAAAAAAATTTATAAAAAGAAAAGTTGTTTTTAATTCTCAAAAGTTTCACTTGTTTATAATGTAATTGCGACTGGGTTATTCCTGAAAGTAGTTTGGTTTATAGCTGAAGTGTTGTTTATTACTTCGTAGATGAAGCGGATTTCGCATTGACGGATTGTTCTTTTTTTATAGACAGAAGTGGTTGTTTTTTTTAGCAAATTCAAATGATTTTGCATGAAATACTCTCTTTCTATTAAAACAATTCAACAACCAACTACACTTAATCAAGAAAGATCGGTAATATTGATATTCATTCTTTTTTGACAAAACATTGTTCTTATTATTAGACTCTCGTTTCTAAATACTAGGCCTCATTTATAAATATAAACTCGACTTCTTACCTCTCTCCAATTATAATTTTTATTAAGCAAAATACACTATATTTTTAAAGCAAACAATATTTATTATAATTTAATTAAACGAAAATATTTAAGTAAAAAACAGCAGTTTTTTATTTTATATCCTTTAAAACAACATGAACACAAGTATTAGTTTTATTTAAGAACTTTAAACCAAATTAAAAAGACGAACGATCGAATTTCATAAAAAAAGATAATTATTTTAAAAAAACCAACGACGTCTATACGCAATCTTCTGCGTTCAATTACACAACAGCGATAAATAAACTGAGAATTTGGTTATCAATTGTTAAATAAAATCGAACTTTGTTAATTTTTGTTTTTTTTAGTTAAATATTTTTACTTAATTAAATTATAATAGAAAGATGATTAATAAAAAATATAATAATGGAGAATTACTAGGCAAGTGTCAAACTTGTTTTCAATGAAACGGAGTGTGAATTCTGTGTAAATGCTGCGTTTAAAGTCCGAAAGAACATATGCATAATTACAAATGTTTTCTGCTTTATACAAGTTAAGAATAAACCACGAGAAAACATCTCATGAGTTGGCCAAGGCACTAATTAAAAGTGTATATATCGAGTTATAACTCTAAAGACCTAATTTCATATGCTAAGACTTGAGTTAGAGGTTGATATCAAACAAACAACAGCGTATTAAGCCAATAACCAAAAAAAAATTACGAAAAAAACATTGTTTTTGAACTCTTACACTTACATTTAGCCACTAATTTAATCATCAACTAAGAAATGGCTCACACTGAACTATAAATCTATTGTGGAGGATCTAAAAGACTTCTTATGTGTCGGAGTGCTACAAACCATTTTAAATTCTGAATAAAAAAATTAAAACCGTAGACGGAACATTTTTTGTTCAGGTGAAAACAAAGATATTTTGTTGGTAGCTGTTGCCCAAGAATGTCGAAATCAAATTATATTAATTACTTTTGATACCTTTGAATTTGAAAACACAGAAAGCAGAGTTTTTTTAAGATGTCTCAACCAACATTTTAATATCAAAAATTTAGAAACAATATTAATGTCTGACATAAATCTTGATCTTTTGTCAGCGTTTTCAGTACAGTCTCAAGTGTTAAAAAGAGCCATCGCGTAAGTCTTTTGGTTAAAAACTTTAGAAGATAATATCGTGCTTCTCTATGCTTTGTAAATTTTTGGTAAGCAGTATATACGTATGATGAAGAAGCTTTTGATAGAATAATGTTCGAGTTAAATATATTAAACTCTGTTTTTCACGCTGTGTGTTTATCACTCGATGTATCTACATTCTTAAATTCAATGTTCTAACTCTCGAGATTACGGAATGAATGCATCTAATGCTGCAAAGTCTATGAATCTTATTCGTAAAAAACATATCCATAAAGACATAACAAAATTAATAATTTCATCAAGCAATTATAACATATCAATTTTTAAAAAACGAAGACAAGAACAATATGCATATTATGTTTTTTCTATACAATCGACAAAATTGCAAGCAAATATTAAACAAAAGAGATAATTATCAAACAAACAATACGGTGTTTTTGGTTGAGCAATAGTATATAGTCGAGAGTATATAACTTAACCTGTTCTTGTAAATACACATTAAAAGTCAGTGTCTCTTGTATACACTTCTGTGTAGTTATTATAATTTAGAGATTAGCCCCTTTATTATATAGAAAAACGTTTTTTAGAACCAGCACATATATACATTTGTAACATGAAAGCATTATTTCAACTTAAATCACAGGATTAACATCGGGCACTCTGCTACCATCAAAGGCAGAGTTTAATCAAAGTAGATCACGAACCACGCGATTCAACAATTTCTCCAAGAAAAAATTAAACTTAAGCCACAACACTTTTGTAAATTTTTAAACGACTATAAGTTAAATAATTTCTCTTTATATTTTTTATCATTAGACTTTGTTATTTAAAAAATTGAATATTTTCTGATTCATTGTTCTTGAATTTTCTCTCTAAGCTTCATTACTAAATTATTTAATTGCGACAGTTTTTGCCTTTTTTTTTCTTTGTGTCTTCATTAATTGATTATTTTAACCTGTAAAATTAAACTAGATATGTTTTAAATCTGCTTTTTAATTAAATTAATTCATATTTTTTTCGAAAAAAATTAATTATATTTCGATAACAAAAAAAACGAACTATATTTTATATAAAATACTTTTGGGTTTATATTTTATATAAAAAACAGTTGGGATTTTATATTTTAAATATAATATTTTTTGAATAATCATTAAAAACCCTCATGTTTTTAAATTCCTAGTTTTTAAATGCTGAAAGCACTTTTTCAAAGCGGTTTAAAAGTTAGTTTTCATCGCTGATTTGGGTTGTTTCTCGTTATACTATATTAAATTATGACAAACAAAAAAGCAAAATTGAAACAAGTTGACTGTCTTTTTAAAAAACGGTTTTTTTAAATTTTCTTTTTATAAGTGAAATTCATTTTCTTAATATTTTTTCATTCAAAAATCCGAGATGAACGTGGCTGCGTTTCAATAAAAATGAATCAAGAAAACTATATTATGAACGGTTCTACAAATATAGACCTCTGGGAATTAATAGTTACAAAAGACGAAAACAAAATCCTTCAGCTGAGAAATTTGGTTTCTAAAAATCTTGCTCCAATGATCAAAGATCAGGAAACTGTGAAAAACAACGTTTGTAATAAATTGAAAAATAAACAAGTTTAAATATAAGTCAGAGTAAACGATTTTCACTGAAAACAGATCACAAGGTTCTGTTGAAAATTAGGTAAAGTTGAAATTTAAAGACAATAAAGTAAACAGGTGTATTGAAAAGATTAAACGGATTGACTTTAATGTTTTTTATATTGATCATAGAAATATGAGAGAAGCAAATATACGCGATAGAATCGAAAGAGAAAAACTAAACTGAAAGAAGACAAATAGAATAAACACGTGAAGATGGTGAAAAAAACAATAATGTAATTTGATTCGGATAAATGATGTGAGATTCTAAAAATAAAAACCGAAGAAAAATGTTATAAAAAGAACGAATTTTGGAAGTGTTGCATAGGGAATTGAAAGTATCATATCGTGTTTTAAATATAAATATCACTGGATAGACATCAATAAATGTTAAGATGCTTATGAAAAGTTTTGAGTCTTGACAGATAAATAATAGTAAGAATATACGTGTGTTTGTTAAAACAGGTTTATCATATAGAAAGTCGCGAAGAAAATGCTGCAGTTATCAGAAATGAAAGAAATCGTTATATTAAACATATATTACTACTCAAGCATCATCGGAGTCAAAGTGATTGCAGACAAGTCTGATGAAAAGATTAAGAAAACAATTATGAAACTGTTAAATGCTCGTTTTTCCCCCAGAAGAAATAATAACTTGCAATGAAAAAAAATTTTAAAATTCAACAATCAAAAACTTTGAAAAAGTTGACTATTAACTAGGGGTGTTCGAAATATAAAAAACGATTGCGTGAAAACGCGTGTCGGTTTAAAAGTAATAGTTATGATTTCCATCGAAAACTGGTAACTAACGAAAAAACTTCTTTCGATTAAATTAACGCTTTTTGTTTTTTTAAAAATAAAAGATTTTGACTAAAGTTTTTATTTAAACGAAGTAATAAATATAGCGTTAAGAATATTTTGAGTAAAATTTTTTTAATTTTAAAAGAAATTAACCAAACGTTTAGTAATTTCGAGTTGTAAGCGAGAACGGAGCTCTTATACAGTGTTTTCGATCGTTATAAATATTATTTAAAAAGAAAAAACATATGTGAGGCGTCCCGTGATATCTTAGGTTCAATCTAGCAAGTTATGGGAAGCGCTTCATATCTATTTTTCATCAATCAGAAATACAAGCGAAAAAGAAAAACGAAAAATATTTTTAAACATGTTTATTATACAGCTTTTAATATCTATCAAAACGACAAAATAATTTAATCATTGATCATGTTGAAAACTTTGCAGTTTACTAAACTAAGCATAACTCTAAAAAATATAATTTCTTTGGTGTGTATATAGTGTAGTAATTGATTTATTATTTAAACTAAAGAGTTTTTTTCTGCGAAACTATCCCAGAATATGTCAAAACCAAAAAAACTTCAGTAAAAAAAACGCCGAAAGATCGAAACTATCAAAATTTTTTTAGTTTCAGCGCTCCCCTAGCATTAACCACCCCGTATAGTCGCGAAGACTATAAAAATAATGAAAAAATATAAAGACGCATAGGGACAATTAGAGATTTGCTAAGAAAATCGCATCAAATAAATTAGATAATCAGATAGAAAAAAAAATAATAAATATGATAGAAAACAGACTTTTACTCGTAGAATATACTCTATGCTAGGTGTCTGAAAAACACACACTAGAGTTAAAAAAATTAATCCCTTTAAAGAAAACTATTGTATTTTTAATATTTTTTAAATTTCAAAAAAAAAAAGACAAAAATTTTTGTAAAAAAACATACAATCGCTAGTTATAAAGTAGCAGTCTAGACTTCCTAAATAAAACAATAAATAGTTTAATTAAGAAAATTCGTTTTTTACATTTATCTGCAAGTCTAAGTAGAGTGTCTATAAAGATGAAGTCTTCTTACTGCATTTTGAAACTGATGTTTTTTTGTTTTCATTATCTTTTTGGTAGCAAAAGCACCATTTTTTTTTCTTTTTTAGGGCGGAGTATTATAATTTTTTACACTTTTTTTTGGTACTATATGAAAACATATTAATTTGGAGTTAATAACGATGTGTTTTAGTATAAAAAAATAAACTGAAAAATGATTTATATAAACTTACAGAACGTGAACTGAATAGAGTTGTGAAAACAAAAATTTGAAAACGAAAACTTAAGTACAAAAAAGTCGTTTTTTAAAAAGTGTAAATATTTTAAGTATGGGAAAATAACTCTTATTTAATAAGATACAGAGAACTAAAATTAAAAAAAATGCATTATGTCACTAAAGAAATTGTGTATTGAAACTAACCGCCCCAAAAGGGCCGAGTGTAGTAAGTTGTATATACCAAATAAACCCCTGTCTTAAATATATAATATCATTTAAACCTGGACCCACGACGATTTAATATATGTGATCATTACATTATACTTTAAATGTTATTCTTTTGTCAACGGACACACAAACAAAAATATCAAGTGTTTTAGTCATCAAAAAAAACGTTATTTTTTTTTATTTTTTTAGTTGTTTTTATTCTTTTTTATTTTGCGAAAATTTTTTTATTCATGTGTAAACTTTCTGGCTAACATAGAACTCGATACTTTAAATATAAGAATATTGTTTCTTTTTATATTAATGTGATGCATTGTAGCATGAAAATGGGAGAATCATGAAATTGAGATTAAACTTTTAAATAGAATTTTTTTTATATACAATTTTGTTTAAGTATCTTCGCATGAAAATTGGGATTAAGAAAAAGAGGCTAGGAATTTAATCAATTAATAAAGGAACTCTAGCTGATCTGATTTTTTTTAAAAATGTTTTCATGAGAATCGGATCAGCTAGAATTCCCTTTTGAAGTAAATAATTTTCTAGCCTCTTTTTCTTAATCCCAGTTTTCATGCGAGGCTACTTAATAAAAAAAACATAAAAAAAAAATTTCTATTTAAAAGTTTAATCACAATTTTCATGATTCTCCGATTTCCATGCTACAATGCGTAAGTATTAGAATCCGGAAATACACTTATTTGACTTGTTTATTTATAAAAGCAATAAAACTACTTTTTAAAAAGTTCATATAGATGCCAAAAGCAAGTTTTTGTACACTACTTGATATAATAATA